>MU777085.1:4880-37140 GCA_026770625.1 Nicotiana glauca | reverse complement strand
CCCCCCCCCCTCTTTTGTGGTAATGACGTTTAGAACATCAAGAACACTCTACCACTTCTCTCACTGTGGCCAACAAATAATCATCTTTTTCTCTTGCCGTCAACATCACTCTCACATCTCCTCCTCCCTTAACACCATCACCGGAAACCCACTTCTTCACTATCCTTGATACTACTGCACCCATACTGGTTTTCTCCTCATCTCCAGTGACCGGAAACCCACTTCTTCACTATCCCGGAAACCCACTTCTTCACTATCCCTGATACTACTGTACCTACTTCTTGCAAACCTTACTTCTCCTCTATTCCTGAATCTCACGTGAAATAAACTCCATTCTTAGGGGATGAAACTCTGGTGCTTTTTGAGTCTCCGATTCATTACACCATCACAGAAGAACCTGTTGAAGAACCTGATTCTCTTTTAGCTAAAACAAACCAGGTGATTGTAGAAGAGAGAGGCTTTTGAGTCTCCCTTACAGAAGAGTAAGTAGAGTATTAACAAAAAAAGGGGTTAATGAAATAGGGGGAAGTTGTGGTTGAGGTTAATAAATATGTTATGGAGGAACCTAGTTCCTTAGTGAAAAGATCTCAAAAGGTTATAGCTGAGAAAGATTTGTTTGAGGGTGACATTGTGGTTGTTGCAAACAGGAATGGGAAGGTTATTGTAATATCCAAAAAAAAAAGTGGGAAACTGTGGGAGGACCTGGTTCAATGAAGACCATTCTAAGTGAAAGTGGCCTTAGGTAGAAGAGTTGACCCAGAAAAAGTCTTGTGAGGTCGCACGCTTGCCCGATAATCTAGGAGATGGAAGGTATGAGACAAGTTCTGGACTTAAGAAACTAGTGGAGAATCTTCGAGAGAAACTGCTTGAATAACAGTTGTCTGCAACTACCCGCATGGACCTAGCTCTCAAAATCACTGCTCCCTCATCTTCCCAACATCCCTCTTCTAGTTCCCCCTAGGATCCTCAGTGGCTAGTTATCTTTTGCTCTAATAACTTTGTGCCTGTTGTTTCTCTTTTTGTTTGTCTTTTTGTGATGGCATGTTGGATTTCATCATTGCTTCTCCTGTTGAAACAGTCAAATTTCCTATCAATAAAACAGCTCTTCTTTTGCTTGTACAATGCTTGTTTTCCCTTTTGCTTCTCTTTTCTATCATGATTGTGTGCACATATGTGGCATGAGTTAGCCTTGTTGGACTTCTTTATGCCTTTTTGTCTGATTGTGTCTTTTTGTTGATGCTAAAAGGGGGAAGAATAGAGTCAGGGGGAACATATGCAGTTGCAGCTACCTTATCTGGTTAAGTCAAATAGTCATCAATGTTCAATGTTTTTCATCATCAAAAAGGGAGAAATTGATGGGCTTAAGGTCTTTTAGTCTATGTTTTGATGATCTAACAAACCTTCTTGTATGAAATCAGATAAGAGACCAAGAATGATAGTAAAGTGTTAGGGGGAACATATGGGAAACATGTGTAAGTAAGGGCATAAAGTCAGGGGGAACCTGTGGTCTCCTGATATTCAATCTGGTTCTCTGAACTCTAACTCTTTGTTTTCAATGCTAAGTTTGTCATCATCAAAAATGGGGAAATGGATAGGATTGATAGGTTTTTAATATCTTCGCCTTATGTTTTGATGATCTAACAAACTAATGTCAAGAATCAGATAGGGAACCCGACTCACTTGGATTACACTGCATCTAACATATTCAAGCCAAATATCAACTTGCTACAGTTTCACGAGGTAGGAACCCATATAAGGACCTGATACTCTTGTGGGTTCCTCACGGGAGTACAAAGTCAACTGGACACAGCTGGAAATAAAGATTATGTCGTACTGCACTATTTCCACCGCCCACTCATGCTCTGACCAACTCAAGTGCTCACATCACTTCAAGTGATCATTATCAACGTGTACATACAATGAGTCTATTCAAAGCATCATTCATGTTACTCAACTCAAGACAATATGGGCAGTGTGCACAAGAACCAAATCAGGAACCTGATCCCTTGGTACTTCTCTTACAGAAGGCGAAGTCAACTATACAGCTGGAACGCAACTGAGTGACTGATCGCAACTATACAAAGAGGAACACAATAGGGACCTGGTCCCTTAGGGTTCTCTGACAAAATTACAAGTCAACTACAGCTTGAAAGCAATTGCAGAAAGTGACTGACTACAATAGTGTAACAGATAGTGTAGCAGTCACTTCCCATTTGAGATTGGACATCACTAAGGATGTCTTGTGTAGTATAAACCTTATGCAAGACACAAGTTTCAAGTTCCAATGCTTACAAACTAAGAAAAGTAAAATATTCTCTCAAGTGTTCAAGAACCTCTCTCAAGAACAAAGTTGCCGCAACCTCAAGGACCTGATCCAAGATCGAAGATATTTTAAGTCTTAATGTTTGTAGAGTCTTTGTAATTTGTTCTTCATTGTAACTACTATCTAGATTTCTTAGAAGCATTGATTAGGTTGAGTCATAAGAAAAAATCCTTTTTAATCGAAAGTATTTTTTTTATGCAAATTTTTTTAGAAGAAAAAAGGAGATCCAAAACAGATATCCTTACATTACATTAAAAAACATAAGGTTATTATGCTGCTAGGCTAAAATACTCGTTATTATTTTAAAAAAAAAGCATAAAAAAGCTTTTTTCCCAGAGGATTATTAAACTTAAAACAAAGCAGAGAAAGTTTCCTCCACATCTTCAACAACGGTAGCAATATCAACCTTCTTATCCTTGTTCCTCCTATCACACCTAGTCCTGATTTCACCATTTCCACTAGTCACCACGTTCAATTGTCCCATCTTGATCATACCAATCACAAACTTGTCAAAAAATAGTGACTGGTTCTTAGCAAAGCTCTCGACAATTCCCCTAGTCCTTCTATCAGTGAAAAAATCTTGATCAGAAGTGAAAAGCCATTTCCTATTCATGAGATCAACGTAGTATTTGTTGTCAAATAAATTAGGGGTTTGGGTGTCCATGTCGATTGTGTTGTTGGAGTTCGCTGTGGGACAACTGGTTTTAAGATTGTCAGCAAATGTTTTGTCCATGGTTAGGTCTTGGTTAGGGAATAGACGGTCAGTGAAGGAAGTGCAGTGGTTGATTCCGATGGTGTGGGCAAAGTGTTGCAAATTGGCTTGTGGTGGAAACGTCACAAGTTAGTCAAAGCCTTTGTAACCGTAGGGTGACAAAGTGGCTTGTGGTAGAAATACCACAAGTTAGTCAAATTCTCTGTAACTAGGATAGTTATAGAGTGGCTTGTGATTAGAGCATCACAAGTTAGTTGAAATCTTTGCAATAGGGTTATTGTAAAGTGACTTGTAATAGGGAGATTGCAGGTTAGTCAAGTTAAAAGCCTACAGGTGCAGGTCATTGTTTTTTGATCCTCTTGTATGGGTTTTTTCCACGTAAAAACCCCGGCCTTATTTACATTCTTCTTTACTAGCATTCACTGCAGAACCTGATAAAGAACCAGGTACTCTACCTTTTGGTGGACTCACACAAACTTAGCATTGTACCAAACTTATATAGAACCAGATCGCTATACAGTTTGGTTCATCGGTACTTTCAGAGGAAACACATAGAGAACACGGTTCTCCATATAGTCTGGTGGATGCACAGTTTGTAACACACTGGTAGGGTCTATACCCATGAACACCTAGCTGAATCAAGCAAGCAGGCCTCTAATCGGCCGACCCTCATTGAGACAGGTCCGGATGACCTTTGGAGGAAGATATAGGCCAATGAATATTTAGTCATAAACCAGCTAAACAACACGCCAGCACAAATATCCATTCTCTCTTTGCTGCAGAATTCTGAGGCACACAAGAATGCTCTGTTAAAGGTACTAAGTGAAGCATACGTACCAAGTAATATCACTAATGGGGAAATGGCTAATATGGTAAGGCAAGTTCTGGAAAGCCAGAAGATCACCTTCCATGAGGACGAGCTGCCACCTAAAGGGCTGGGGAACAACAAGGCACTGCACATCACCGATACGAAGATTATTTTACCACTAGAATCCTGATTGATTGAGGTTCCAGTCTTAACATTTGTTCGCTGGTAACACTCAAGAAGTGGGGTAAAGGGCTGCATAAGATAAACGACGGAGCATTCAATGTGAAAACCTTCAATGGTTCTTAGAGGTCCACCATTAGTGAGATCGTTTTGTGCTTACAGATAGGACTAACCTGGTCCAATATCAGCTTCTAGGTAATAGATGTACCGGCATCCTACAACTTACTGCTATGATAGCCATGAATTCATGCTTCTCGAGCCGTAGCATCAACGCTACATCAGGCAATAAAGTTTGAATGGAACCACCAGGAAGTGATCATTCACGGCGACGGTAGCAACCCTATATACAATCGCCAAACCATTCCGGCAATCGGGGGAAGAAGGAAACTGGGTGGGGTAACTCACCACCACATCGAGCTAGTCAATGTTGTCGACAAAGACAAAATGGTGGGAATAAAAATTGAGAGTATACTAAATTGGAGTGGGTACAAACCTGGCAAAGGGCTCGGCAAGAATCTCCAAGGAATCTCTAAACCCACAAAACTCAAGAAACATGGCACTACCTTCGGTTTGGGATATGATCACACCTGGGAAGAACTTAACGAGTGGTCGCCACCATGGCGCGGTCCTTACTATCCACTAGAGCAGCCAATACTGCATCTGGAGCAGACTTTCTGATAGACTGACGTTATTTATGGGTCAGATGAAGAAGAAGCGCTTACAGCAATGAAGAACTTATTTTTAGAAGACAGTGATATGGACTGTTGTGTCATTCTCGAAGAGTAGGGGTAGAAGGCCCTTCCATACAGACTGTGAGCAGAGGGGCATATCTCAAGAATTGAACCATCAAAACAGCTAGACCCCGACGAGCCTCGGGGTAGCAAGGCTAAAAAAAGAATCATTCATTGTTTTTATTTACCAAATGATTTTTCTTTTTGCATTTTTCAATTCCCACAATAAGATCATCAATGTTCAAAACAATTATTCAATTTATCAAAAGCATGTTTGATTTTTCTTATGATTTAATATTTATTGCTATCTCTCCTTACTTTACCAATACAGAATTACTATTACCTATCTTGATGAACCAATGACTATGACATGCAAAGAGACAACGCAACAAACTGATATTGATTCAGAAGAAGATGAGATACCCGAGGAAATTATCAAAGAAGCTGAGAACTTTGAGAACAGACCTAAGTCCAACCTAAACGAGACCGAAATTGTCCACTTAGGAGATGTAGAAAACATCATGGAAATGCGAATCAGCATTCACCTATCGCCATCAGAGAAGAAAGAATACACAAGAATTCCATAGCCTACAGGCCTCAAATGAATGGAGCTGTAGAAGCCGCCAACAAGAATATCAAGAAGATATTGAGGAAAATGATAGAAAAACATAAACAGTGGCACGAGAAGTTATCATTTGCTCTATTAGGATATCGCACCACAGTCCGCACATCAACCGCGGCAAGCCTTTATATGCTGGTTTATGGTACAGAGGTTGTCATTACCGGTGAAGTAGAAATTCCTTCCCTAAGGATCATACAGGAAACTAAGCTCGACAACGCAGAATGGGTGAAGAGTCGTTATGAGCAACTAGCCCTTATAGATGGAAAGAGAATAAATGTAGTTTTCCATGGTCAACTATATCAGAACAGAATGTCCAGAGCATTCAACAAAAGAGTCAAGCCAAGACAGTTCACACTAGGGCAGTTGGTGTTAAAGATAATTTTTCTGTATCAGGATGAAACCAAAGGGAAATTCTCTCCCAACTGGCAAGGCCCATACATGGTTCATAGGGTTCTGACAAGAGGAGCCCTCATACTTGCAGTAATGGAATGAGAAGTTTAGACAAGGACGATCAATTCAGATGCAGTGAAGCGTTACTATGTGTAATCTTTATGCTTTCCTCATATGATGTAAACTGACCTACGCCTGACCCGATTCCTGTGTGAGAGGGGATACGTAGGCAGCCCTATGGGTTCGGTCACAGTTTAATAAAATTTTCATTTTCCCCTGAAATTGGAAACTAGGGCAGAATTTTGAGGAGGACCCTTAAAATTCCAAAGTCATTTCAGTCGATCGCCGCACGAGCAACAGTCAAAAGTGTCAACCCATCAGACTGGGGCAGAATTTTGAGGACCCTCAAAATTTTGTAGTAAGAGAGGTTGCAATTTCATGAACCACATCACAGTCGTTGGTTCATCTAAGAACTATTTTTTATTATACATTTATATCATACTTTTAAAAAATCGTGCATGTCTATTATTGAAACTACCTTGTTTAACAACGCTACCACAATGATACAAACGGTATCACCAGATCAAAGCTGAACAAGTAAAGCAAAGCCAGTGGGGATGCGAACTAACCTCCCCCTTTTACAAAATTCACGATTTTTATTTGGACGTAGGCACTAGGACTGAGAAATCATTAATCATACTATACGCCCATGGAACAATTACAGAGGTCTCCATTTTGAATTAGTTGTTGCACTATCTAGAATCAAAACCGAAGCCGAGGCACTCATATCTTCGCACAAAGAGGACGCCATTGTGGTAAACGTTCAAACTAGGAGAGTGCCTGAGGAAGCCAAATTAAAATTTTGTCACGCCCCAAAATCCGAGGAGCGCAACCAGTGCTCAATCGAATAAACCCGACTGAGCAAGCCTGTTAGATATCATTCTACCCAAATTAATTTATGAATAAATAGGAGATGGACTCCATTAAAGAAATTCCATAAACATGTCATTAACGATTTTCGTTTCATTTTCATTAGAAACTTCATTCACAATTTTGAAGATATTACAAGGTTTATACATCATTGCCAAACATCAATATTTCTATTTTAATTCCAATACCTGACACTACTCACAACCTATTTACGGAGCCTCTAAATACAACTGAAGAATAATATAGAAATGCCGGCAACAAGGCTCCGGCTATACCTCAAATACAAAGTACATGACTAACAAATGAAATCGGACCCCGAAATGAAGTGGGGCTCACCAAGTCAGCTGAAAGGATGATGCGACACTAGCTGCCACCAACACTGCCTGCTATAGAAACACCTACATCCATTTAAACACGTAGCGCCCCCGGTAAAATGGACGTTAGTGCCATCTAATAGCGCTAGTATGTATAACTAAACACTATCTAGTTAGAAAGAACTATCATAAAAGAACAAAGAAATCTTAAACACAAATTCAAGAGAAAGAACTATCATACAAGAACAAAGAAATCATAAGTATTCAACCAAAGCTTTAAACAATCACTACATCATCACATACAAATAAGGGATCACATAGCTTTCACACAATTTACATAAATTTAGTTTGGGGCATTCCATATTTTTGCATCATTATCCACATTACCACCGCTTCCTTGAGCTGAGTCCGATCACGGCCCGATCGGCTAAGCCATCTCCCCGAGACGTTACCATCATTTCACTCTCACTTTTCACTTTCAGTTATCAATACATTACCACCATGTGTGTATAACATGGCATCCGATCACGGGCCGATTGGCTAAGCCGTCTTATAAGACGTTACCTCAATCACAATTTCATTTCAATCTTTACTTCACATATATCAATTCATAGGCACTTAGGGCCATAGTTTTCACATCATACTTGGCACTAGGCCATATCTCACAACTCACATTCCACATCACTTTCACTTTCAACAACAAACTTACAATTTAAGATAATGGGCATACACCAGAGAAATTCAAGTTATAAGAATATAGAAGAATTCTCATGATTTGGCACAATAATCACAATTTAAACTTGACTTGAATCTAGGCAATTTAGCATATACTTCACATTTTCAATCTCAATTTATTGTCTAAGAATTTCAATACATAATTCACATTCCTTGCACCTTTTCAAGTTACCAAGAATAGCATATTGATCATATAGAGACACATCTTTCACGCATATAAGGTTTCAACACCAATTCATGTGGAATAACAATTAATACAATAACCCAAACTTTAATCTTACCGCATTTATACAAGCACCAACGGAGCTCAATTTCTAAAAAGACGGGGTTTTAGCCATACATACCTTGTTTAAGCTTTCCTTAAGTTACTCCGACGTTCTGGAAATTATAGCAATCCTAATCTACTTGAGACATAACAAAATTGAACACAAATTAGGAAGGTATTCATGGTTTTTCAGCTCATTTGAGCATTTTATCAAACACTAGTTGAGCATCTTGATTTCAAATCTCTTTTACAAGATTTCCTTCATTCCTCAACCCAATCTTTACTTATTTATGTTCAACAATCTTCCCACAAAACTAATTTGTACATGCATGTATACATAATACTATTACACCCGAGAATCATACCTTAATAACACATCTCACCATCTCTACAACACCAACACAACCTAGGTTAGGCACCTATGGCTTCCAATCACCATCCCATGAGTTACAATACTTAATTCATAGTCTTATTTCCATAATAACTCCATATATGTAAGTCTAAGGGTAAAAGATTACCTATTATAGACCAAATCTTGAAAGACAACTTTTGGGATGTTCTTGAGATTTTGAAGAAATCCTATGAAATCCAATCAAAACCATATTTTAACTAGTGATTGAGAAGTGAAATCACCATGAAAACACACTTTAAAACTCACCTTATGTGTGCAATTGGATGCCTTGGCCAGATTGGGGATTGAGAGGATGCCCTAGTCTTGAAAAATGACTTAAATCCTCTCATTTACCGTCCTTAGGTGTATTTAAAGTTCTTCTACTAGTGCGCCCATGCTAAGACCGTGCTAAGGCCACGCTCACGTGGCAGAATACTTCTCAATATGCGCGGCTGCGCTTCCGTCGTGCATATGACACATGCCCAGTAAAATGGTCGTAACTTTTTGTATACATATCCAAATGATGAACGGTTTGATGCGTCGGAAACTAGACTCAAAGACCTTTAATTTGATAGGTTTTTCATCACACAAAACTGTATATAAATGTAGATATGCTTGTCCAAAGTAAGGTATTGTGCGTACTCATTTACAACTTTAGTCTATTAAGAAATTTTCCAACTTGTCTTAGACTTAGGCCTCCAATTAGACCCCACATTACACATTATAAGACTTATACACTTATTTAACAAATCTAATTGATTCCCATCATGTTAATAGCACATAAAATATTTTAACTAGCCTATATGGCACCACGAAATCCTAATTTACTTAGCGAAACTTTTTGGGGCCTTACAAATTTACTCGAGCCATAGAATATGCTAGGTTAGAATATCGGAGGAAAACTCTTGATGATGTACGTGCAGGGGGTATCAACTTGTCTGCCGAGATCGACAGGGTAAAGAATATAGAAAAGAAGGATGCTGACATGTCTGCTTCCGAAGGTGCGTGACGTAGTGGCTCAGGAGATGACGAGAATGAAGATGGAGCCCCCAGAGGGGAAGAGGCCATTCGAGGACCTAAAGTTGTATCCGAAATTGTTGGGGTGCAACCTCCGGTGGAGCCATCAAAGATGTGGTCTTAATGACATATTAGGGTTTTGTTTGGTTCCTTCTTTGTAAGGGTTTTTACAGGCCTTGTAAACACGCCTCTGTGAGCAATATGTATAAAAGGCTTTTTGTTTTCTGCCCCTTCTTTTCCCCTTTGTCTTTTGGAAATAACATGTGATGTTTTTTGACAATCGATCCGAGATTTCAGATCTTGGGTTAAACCCTCGGGCTTTTGTTATTGCTGAGCGATCCGCAGTGGTCAACGGTCCACGAGTGTTCTTGGGTTAGACCTAGCTCTCATACATATGGTCGGTACGACCTTTGATTTTAGCGCTAGCGACTACAGCTCTTACACATTGGATTGTTACGCCTTTTGATTTCAGTGCTGGAGACAGTGGCTCTTGCACATCAGGTCGGTACGACCTATCAGTATAAGCTAGCATTCGAGCCTTTATTTTTTTGCTCTCAGGCATTTTTAGTTAATTGTTTTGGGTTCAGTCTCCAAGCCGGGTTTCGACTCGAGCTCATTTGACCCTCAAGTTTTTTTAAATTTCAAGCTGGCCCTTAGGCTCTTACGAGTTGGGTTGATGTTACCTTTTGTATGGGCTGGCGACAATGGCTCTTACGCTTTGGGTTGATGTGACCTTTTATGCCAGCTGGCAATAATGGCTCTTATGCTTTGGGTCGATGTGACCTGAGCTGGCGATAATGGCTCTTATGCTTTATGTTGATGCAACCTTTAGTATACGCTTTATTTTTACCTCATTAAGTATTTTTGAGATGTGTTCACCTGGCTCTTCGACAGTTTGATAAAAACCTCAATTATGAGTCATTATGTGGCGATGATCGAGTACCTCGGGAGGTTTGCCTCGGTGGCTGAGTAGCTCGAAGCCTATAATTTGGAGCTGACATGGTCGAAGCTCTCTTTCCTATGTCGAGGGTAGCTTGTTTAACCGGCTCTTTTCGAAGTAGATTCAAAGTAATTGAAGGCCTGTGATTTTGTATAAATGGTTCGGCATCCCTGAGTCACGTTAGTTTGTCTGGTACAGCCTTGTGACCGTAGTCATTTGTGTTTGGCCGAAGCCATTTTTGGTCTCGAGTAAAGTAGTTTTGGCATCTATATCAAGGGTATGCCTTTTAGGGGTCTTAAAAGTTCGATATATAGCCTTAACTTTGAGATCGAGTTTATGTCTTTAGTAAGGTCTTACAAGTTTTACATGCCTTTGAGGTCTTACAGTTTTGGATACTTGGTAGAAGTATGGTTCATGCCTTGCTCGAGGTCTTACAGATGTTGTCACTTGGTACAAGTGTGGTTCATGCCTTGCTTGAGGTCTTACAGATATTGTTACTTGGTACAAGTGTGTTTCATGCCTTGCTTGAGGTCTTACAGATGTTGTCACTTGGTACAAGTGTGTTTTATGCCTTGCTTAAGGTCTTGCAGATGTTGTCACTTTGTACAAGTGTGGTTCATGCCTTGCTTGAGGTCTTACGAGACTGAGACTACCCACTTGGTGTCTTACGACCTCGGGTTTTTTGGTAAGTGGCGATTAGTGACAGTCCCTGAGTCATCAAGGGTACCTTGCTTTGGGAGCCATTACTTGTAAACTTAATATTGCCTCATTGAGGGCTTATGATTTTGGAGTTTCTGACCCGGAGGCCGTGTGATTTTTTAGATTTTGATGCTAGTCTCCAAGTGTTTGGGGCACTTTTTAATTTGGAGCCATTTTGTGACTTTAATGTTGCCTCGTTGAGGGCTTATGAGTTTGGAGCTCCAACCCGGAGGTCATTCAGGCAGTCCCCGAGTCACCGGGGATTTCTTTTCTCGGGAGCCATCACTTGTAAACTTGGTACTCCCTTATTGAGGGCTTTAAAATTTTG
Source organism: Nicotiana glauca (assembly GCA_026770625.1). NCBI lineage: Eukaryota > Viridiplantae > Streptophyta > Magnoliopsida > Solanales > Solanaceae > Nicotiana > Nicotiana glauca. Next base: position 25,755 of record MU777085.1, on the reverse strand, counting down.
GGGCTTCCGACCCGGATGTCGTGTGGCCTTCAGTTTTTGACGCTCGTCCCCGAGTATTTGGGGCATTTTTGATAGAGGAGCCACTTTTACAGAAATGTCGAGTTTCTTTTGAAGCGTGAAATGCTTTAATGTAAAGTATTATTTGATAACATGGTACAAATATACATATTTTTGTTGCTAGGGGCCTAGCTATTCTATACAGACATGGTTCATTCGATCGTTTGGTCTGATATATCATTTTGCTATCGACACCCCATTTAGCATATCTTGGGTTTCCCGGGTAGTGACCCTTCGGGGGGATGCCCTAGTATTTGAGGTTTATTGGAAGGAAACCTTGAATACTTTGTTGAGTCCTCCTTAGGTAGCATATAGATGTTGCCTCATTAAAATCCTGCCGGTAAAACTCTTCCAGGTACAAAATCCAGTTGAAGGAAACGAGTGCAACGCATGCTTGAGGGTGTTTCAGAATTTTCAATCGGACACACTAGCAGTAGTATTATTTTAGCATTGATATATTCCAGTTGCTTGGAATTTGTTCGCCTTCCATGGTACCGAGCTTGTATGACCCTTTGCCAATTACTCCGAGGACGCGGTACGGTCCTTCCCAATTTTGGCCTAGCTTTCCTTCATTAGGGTTACGGGTGTTGAGGGTTACTTTTCTTAGGACCAAGTCCCCGACTCCAAGATGTCGGAGGTTTGTTCTCCTGTTATAGTACCTTTCGATCATTTGCTTTTGGGTGGCCATTCGGATCAGCGAGGCTTCTCATTTTTCAGCCATTAATTTGAGGGTCGTAGTCATGGCCTCGTTGTTCGATCTCTTAGTGGTGTGTCAGAATCTGGCACTTGGTTCCCCCACCTCTCCTGGTATCAAAGCCTTAGCACCATACACTAGGGAAAAACGTGTTTCCCCTGTGCTCGACTTTGGAGTTGTTTGGTATGCCCATAGTACTTCGGGCAATATTTCTATCCATCTTCCCTGAGCGCTTTCTTGCTTCTTTTTAAGTTTTGGATGATAGTTTTGTTCGTGGACTCGGCTTGGCTGTTTGCACATGGGTGGTAGGGTGTCGACAAGATTCTTTTGATTTTGCGATCCTCGAGGAACTGTGTGACTTTGCTTTCGATGAACTGCCTCCTATTATCGCATGTTATCTCGAAAGGAATCCCGAATCGGCACATAATGTGGTTCCAGATGAAATCAGTGACTTCTTTTTCTCTTATTTTTTAGAAGGCATGCGCTTCCACCCATTTTGAAAAAAAGTCAGTCATAAACAAAATAAATTTAGCTTTACCTGGTGCCGTTGGTAGAGGTCCGATGATGTCTATTCCCCATTTCATAATGGCCATGGAAAAAAGACAGAATGTAGTTGTTTGCCGGGTTGGTGAATCATAGGGGCGAATCTCTTGTATTTCTTGCACTTTCGGACGAATTCCTTAGTATCCTTTTCCATGTTGTCCCAGTAGTAGCCTGCCCTGATTATTTTTTGAATTAAGGAGTCAGTACCAGAGTAATTTTCGCAGGTCCCCTCGTGAATCTCTCGGAGCACATAATCGGTATCTCCTGTCCCCAGGCATACAACTAGAGGGCCATCAAAGGTTCTCCTGTAAAGAGTTCGGCTTTCATCGAGCAAGAATCGGGCTGCGTTGGTATGCATGGCCCTCGATTCTTTTGGATCTGTTGGTAGTTTCCCATCTTTCAGGTACTTGATATATTATTTCTCCAGTCCCATGTCAGACTAGTGGAGTTAATCTCAGCATGACCTTCCTTGACCACTGATTTGGATAGCGTAACAACAGCCCTGGGGAGTAGGTCATCCTCTCGACGGATGATCCCAGGTTAGCAAGGGCATCGACCTTGCTGTTCTGCTCTCGGGGTATATAGACCATGGTCCATTCCTTGAAACGGCATAATGTGATTTGGATTTTGTCCAAGTATCTTTGCATCCTGTCTTCTCGGACCTCAAAGCTCCCATTTACCTGATTTACTACCAGGAGCGAATCACATTTTGCCTCGACGATCTCAGCTCCCAGGCTTTTGGCCGATTCCAGACTTGCAATCATAGCCTCATACTCGGCTTCGTTGTTAGTCAACCCTGCAATTTTTATAGATTTCCTAATCATGCTGCCCGTGGGTTGCTTCAAGACTATACTGAGTTCAGATCCTCTCACGCTCGAGGCACCGTCGGTGAACAGTGTCCACACCCGGAAGATATGACTGCTTTTAGTAAGATATCTTTTTCTACCTCAGGCACGAGGGAGGGAGAGAAGTCGGCCACGAAGATTTGGGACTTGATGGTCGTTCGGGGTTGATACTCGATATCATATCCCCCGAGTTCAATAGCCTATTTGGCCAATCGACCCGATAATTCGGGCTTGTGCAATATACTACGGAGAGGGTACATTGTTAAAACGCAAATACGGTGGCACTGAAAATAAGGTTTCAATTTTTGCAATGCGCTTATTAGTGCAAGAGCTAATGTTTCCAAGTGCAGATACCTGGTTTTGGCATCCCCTAGGGTCCGACTTACGTAATAGACAGGAAATTGCGTACCTTGCTATTCTCAAACCAACACACCGCTTGCCGCAATCTCAGATACGGCCAGGTATAAATATAGCGCTTCATCCTCTTTTGGTGTATGGAGCAAAGGCGGGCTAGCCAGATATCGCTTCAATTATTCCAATACGTGTTGGTATTCTGGAGTCCATTCAAAGTTGTTTTTCTTTTTGAGTAAAGAGAAGAAATGATGTCTTCTATCCAATGACCTCGATATGAACCTGCCCAAATCCGTTATTCGTCTTGTCAGCCGTTGCACTGCTTTTACATTATTTATCACTGTGATTTCTTCTATGGCATTGAGTTTATTAGGGTTGATCACGATCCCCCTCTACGACACCATAAAGCCTAAGAATTTTTCTGAACCAACTCTGAAGGCACATTTCTTAGGGTTAAGCTTCATATTGTAACTTATAAGGATATCGAACGTTTCCTGCAAGTGAGTCAAATGGTCCTCTGCGCGCAGGGACTTAACTAGCATGACATCAATATAAAATTCCATGGATTTGCCTATTTGATGCTCGAATATTTTATTGACTAGATGTTGGTATGTGGCCCCTGCATTTTCATCCCGAAGGGCATTACATTGTAACAGTAGGTACCATACTTTGTGATGAACGAAGTTTTTTCCCTATCATCGGGGTTTATCTGGATTTGATTATACCCTGAGTAGGCATCGAGAAAGGTGAGGGTTTCGTGGCGGGCCGTGGCATCAATCAGGCGATCGATGTTGGGCTATAGGAATGAATCCTTGGGGCATGCCTTATTCAAATCTTTATAATCTACACACATTCTTAACTTATTTCCCATTTTGGGCTACTACTACTATGTTGGCTAGCCATTCGGGGTACTTTACCTCTCTAATAGACCCTATTTTAAGGAGTTTCATTACCTCGTCCTTGATGAATGCGTATTTTATTTCGGACTGGGGTTGACACTTAATCGATGGGTGGTTATTTCTGATGGGATCCCTATCATATCTAAGTGGGACTAAGCAAAATAGTCGATGTTATTAATAAGGAATTGAATGAGTTTTTTCCTGAGTTCGGGGGTTAATCTCGTTCCCAGGTATACCTTCCGATCTGGGAGATGATCGATCGAAACAGCTTGCTCCAGCTCTTCAATTGTCAATTTCATTGCATCCGACTCTTTGGGGGCAATAAAAGTTCGAGGAGCAAGGAAATCTTCTTCATCATCTTCGAGTGTTTGTATGCTTCCAGACTCATCTGAGGTACAGCGTATAGGATTCATCGCCTCTTAGTAGACCACGAACATTTCTTTGCCGCATGTTGTTCTCCATATATGGTTGTTATACCATATTTTGTTGGGAACTTTATCATTTGGTGTAGAGTTGACGACACTGCCCTCATGCTATGTATCCATGGCCTACCAAGCAATGCGTTGTACCTCATGTCACCGCCAATGACATGGAACTTGGTGTTCTGAACTGTACCGGAGTTATCAACAGAGAGGGCAATCTCCCTTTTTGTTATTTCACCGGCCATGTTGAAGTCGTGGAGGAACTGGGAGGCGGGCACGATCTGATCAAGCAGCCCGTACTATTATACTACCTTTGACTTGTTTACGTTGGCTGACCTGCCTGGGTCCATGAGCAAACGTTTAATTCGAATGTTATTTAAAAGAAAAGAAATTACCAGTGCATCGTTGTGTGGCTGTTTTAAGGTCTTGAAATCTTCCTCGCTGAATGTAAGGGTGTCTTCGATCATGCTGTATCGGATCGACCCTTCTATTACAGCGGATATTTTTATCCATTTTATCACGGGTCTTTGGGGAACGTCGGTCCCCCTGATGATCATATGAATGACATGCTGAGGAATGTCTCTCTCTCAGCCCATGTTGGATTTTTCTAGATTTTTTGTTGAATCTCTCGGCGTGCTCCCTTGTTAATGTGAGGACCGTCGTTACCGTGTTGGGTGTTGTATAAGGTCGTAAACTCAGGAATTGGTTCCAGCACACTCTCAAGGTTTTGCGGTGGTACACCAACATCTGGAACACTCGCACCGTTCCCTCCGTGGTCCTCAAGATTGTTGTTTTCACCTCTACTTTCTGAGTTAGACATTTTGACCTAAAATAGAATATCTTGGAGAAGAAAAAGCATGAAGGATAACTTCTGTTATGCGTTAAAACCAGCAAGAAAACAATCACTATTATTTTTAGCCCCACGGTGCACGCTAAACTGTTTACCGTGAAAATGGTAATAATAATAAAATTTGATTGTGAGGTTCTAAAAATACGGGATCTATTTTTATGCTAGTTGTTAAATAATGGATGCTAATAAAAGGTTAGAAACCAGTATTATGGCTTAGAAATGGCAAGATAATCGAACCAAACGGTGGTAGATTGGAGGCCTCGAGCCATCGATTACAGGACCTCAGGGTTGAGCTGGGTGGCCGATTCGGGGCAGTTGAGGGGGAGATAATAGCTATAAGAACTACGATGATGACTCTTTTATGATCAACGATAGGTAATAAATGAAGAACAATAAATAGAACACAATGAATGTAAACAATAAATGAAGTAATGAACTCAATAGAATATGTTAGAGAGAATGTTCGTGTATTTCTTAATATTGAGCAACCGTTTGGAAAGTGGCAAGGATCCCCTTTATATATGAGGGGGAAAACCCCAATATAGTACAAATACTTTATTACAAAGAATATGGAGATGGGATGGCTAGCTGACGCTATGATTTAGATCTGAACTTAGCCCATCAGACTTCGTCAGCTCTAGATATGTGCCTTGGGAACTCCCCACATTTTCATCACTACCGTTGGTATGTACTGCCCCGAGGTCGAGCGTTGATAGCCCTCGTGGGTAAACCCCGACCATAATCTCGACCCTGTGAAGTTTTCTTACGAGTCATCATAATGATAGAAAATTGGCCCTTCCGATTTCACTATATACAGTTACTTTATTCTATTGTTGGTTTACCTAGATTTAGGTTTAGGTTGTATCATGACTAGGTGGATTTTGGGTTGTGACAACTTGGTATCAGATCTCTGGGTTCATAAGTTTTACGAGTCATGAGCAAGTGTCAAGTAGAGTCATATGGATCGGTATGATAATGCCCATACATATATTCGAGAGGCTACAAGGCATCTAAGAAATTTCCCATCCTTCTTTCCTTATCGTATGATATTGATTCATCTTGAAGGATATATCTTTGATGTCCTGACATACACTTGTATATGATGTTGCGCCCTCAGTATTAGCTATGCACCAACGGCTTATGATGGTGCAGATGAACTGCGGGGGATACAGATGCTTGATTATCATCTCAATATATTTTCTCAACTAAGATGTGGTTGTATGGGTAGATCTTTCATTTGTTCATTTGCGGGATGACATGGATTCTTATATCTGGTTGATGAGTACGGGCTTGGAATGATTAATTGGTTGCCTAGTTGTTATGACCATGGGAAGGTCATGGGAAGATATTTATTTGAGGATAGCTTGGGGTTTGCAGTTACGTGTTTTGTATAAGGTGTCTATTTAGTAGAATGCATATATTATCATTTCAGAGTAGTTGAGGAAGTTGTCTTGACTGTCACCAAGGTGAGTATGAACTTTCCAGTGTCTTTGCAGTGTTTTATGACTAGATCCACATGGGTTTACAAAGTATTTAGTTGATTAACAGGGCAAGATTCGGACAGCCACAAAGGTATGGTGCTATGGGTTACAAACGATGTGTTCTATTGCTTCGAGCCAAGTGAAGGAGTTTGCTATCGATGGTCAGATCGCATGGTCATGCGTTATATTAGTCTTGGACTAGGATGTTCTTGAGTATTTGCTATGATTTAAGAAAGGTTTCATCAAGGGTGATTAAGAGCAAGATGAATGACTTTTGAGAAGGTTCCAACGGGTTCAGGACTCATATCCAGTATTTAAGGATTTTTGGATTCGCATATGGTTAGGACGTGGGGCTTATGTTGGAGGGTTCTTAGACTTGCGGTACTCTATATCATTGGTGATTCTACATTGTAGTACTAGAAGGTGTGAGGAATAGCTTCAGATTCATTAAAGGGTCCTTCAATGCAGACATCTTCATCTTGAGGTACTCTGGCTCATAGCAGTCTATGTGACTCGGTTGATTTACAAGGATTTAGTTCTAATGTTTTGGTTATGTGCAAATGGGTTTCAGAGAATTCACGATGGTTACGGTCATGACTCGGGGTTGATGATTTCTACCGATATAGAAGGTGTGTTGTGTGTAGTGATGTCCTCCCGGATTGAGTTAAATGGAAGGTTCTCGGTGGATGAGGTGTTCATCCTTCTTGTGATTCAGAGTTGATTATGATATTTTCATATTTTCACGAGATAGCATTGTTGTACCTTATTTTTCACTAGTTAAAACAAGATTCAACTTGTTGTTTCTCTATTGTTGTTGAAAGAAAGTCGCCACCTAATATTTAAAGGTATACTAGGGTACCTATTTAATTACTAAAGGTCATATTCTTTATTAGTCTGCTAATCGGTGAGATTATTGGTAAGGGTTCTTGTTCTTCTACGGGAAGGTGTTAGGCGCCCCTTAAAATCAACTTGAGATAGCTCCATAGGACTAAGATTTAGGACTAATTGTTTGTACTATGCTTTAATTAGTGTTTAAAGAATGTAGCTTACCATATAATAGGGCGTAATACCTACAAAGAAGTAGTATAGTTTAAAGAGGATGAATTTAAAAAGTCTTAGGAAAATAATGTTAGTATATATATGCTTTTGAAACATAGGATATTCGTATGAAAAATGTGTAAAAGAGAAGATAAGTAAAAGCACTTTGTTTCCTAAAGCATAGAAGTCCATATTACTCTAACGAAGTGAAAATGTTATGAAAATGAACCCAAGATATACCTTGGTTTTAGATAGTAGGTTTGAAGAAAACTGTTTGAAAGCCTTTTTTTTTGGGTAGCAGCACTTTTATTTTAAAGAGGAGTCGATTCCTTTTTTAGAAAAGTTATACTCGTGATACAGTTATGGGTTTTCCTTTTGAAAGAGGAACTATTGTCTTTTTTATGCCTTTGGGCTTCAAAACTCTTTAAGAAAAGATTTAGCAAAGCATAATAAATTAATAACAGTTCATTACTAGCGGATGAATAATTAATCACTAACTAATGCCTCTTTTAATCCTAGGTTCTTTAAGGCTTTCCTAAGTCACTTTATGTGAGTTAAAAGATAAAATAAAACATTCAATCCAATATAAGCCTATCATATACATGTGAGATAAAATAACAGAAACACGGAGAAGAACAACGATATAGTGCAGCTATAGAATAACGAAAGTAGTAAATAAAGAAGCGAAGGGAAAGAAATGACTCTAGAGTTTGAGCCTCAAAAAGGCAGGCCCACCAGTAACAGGGACGAGCGACAGCTGACTCTGAACCTTCTGGGAAGTAGAAGGGTTGGACTTGGGCCTGAGTTATTAAATAACTCGGTAGGCCCAAATCATTGCGCATTTCCAAAAAGTTGAGAGAAGGTCATTAGAAAAACATTACTATATACATGCCGATATATGAAATTTGCGAGCAAAGAATAAAGGAAAAGATCATCGACAGTATTTAAATACTAAGGAAGTCATACTAATGTGGAGGTTGTGTATAGTAAATGATCCACATTGAACACCTTTCATTATCATTAAGCACCAAACCAAAAGAGAATAATAAGTGTTAATGAATTAAGGTCTATGGAGAGAATTTTACTCAAAGTCAATGCCCTCTTTGAATTCCCCGATACTTTAAAGTTCCCAAGGATCTCAACGCCCAAAGCAATGCTTGTGCCGGGGAGAGCAGCCCAATCTAGAGTTAAACTCTACTCCCAAATACCCCTAACCACTAACAACTCATTCTTCCCAATAGATTTGAATGCCAATGAGGCCATTTCAATGCCAACCAACTACTATGACATTCCTACAACAGAACTATACTCGTTCTTAATAGAATAACATAGGAAAATACATAGAAACATTTCCATTTCTTATGACAATATTTTCAGGTTTAGGTGATTGGTTAAGATACTAGATAGACATGAGGCTCAAATTTAAAAATACATACATAGGCAGGAACATCATATTGTTTTTGCTAAAGAAACAAACAACTAAAATAAAACATCTCAGAGATAGATGAATGGTACATAGTTTAGAGTTGCAACAACTTTGGGATACAGATGATATTGCCTCAGCATATTGATCACATATTAGTTTAACACCAGACATTATCATAAGCATACACATATGTTAATAACACTACTTGAATCTTTTGAGATCCTCGGTAAAGATTCAGAAAATGACATAGGCAAGTTATTATACTCAATCAGTAACAATAAAAGGATTTCTCCTATACTAGATTCAATCCAGAATAACAGGGGAAAGGGAGGACTGAGTGTAGTTTCAAGACAGTGTTCAAAAGTATGAAGTCATGAGGGATAAACAAAAGTTCATGCCAAACTTTCACACATACAGAGATCTCAATCAAAGTTATGACCTCACAAGATAGGATGAGTATCAAACATTACAAAATTAGATTATCAGTATCATTAAGGGGTTTAAGAACAAGGGAAACATTATACTAAGCAGTCTTAACTCATCTGTTCAGACTAAGATTAATAGCTAGGCATGGTGGAGTTGTATTCAAGTTATAGAAACTGTTAGCATTCAACCACAACAGACACAACTATAATCTAATTTATAAGAGGCAGGTTGATCATAAAAAATATCACTGGTGTTCACAGAAAGTTCATCCTAGTAGGATTGTTTACAACTAACAGTTAGAGATGGATGTAAAGAATTCATATTGAGGACTCAAACAACACTTAAGGATTAACAAGCATTCATGTAAAGAAAGGAAAGCCTTTTGGATACTCATACTTCACAATCCTTAACCACGTGATGTAGGGTCACACTATGTACTTTCATGTATGTTTTAGCTAGAATCATCTAGCAACAAACCCAAGTATAGAATGAAAGAACTCAAAAGAATATGGCATGATAAGCATGAAAACCATAACAGCAACGCTAAGGATAGAATAACATAACTAAAAAAAATACAGCATGATAAGCATGAAGATTCTAACAGAACATTAGAGGAATGTCTGAAGTCTAGGTAGATATGATAAATCATTACAGCAAGCTAATCATCTTAATAATATAGGTTATTCAATACAAATATTGAAGTCATTATAGTCACACAACCACTCAATCATTATTAAATAAATACAATAGCTCATTACAGATTATCAACAAGTTATGATGAACAAAAATAAACAATTATAGACTACTAACAAACACTATAAATGAAGTGGTTACCATGAAAATAGTAGCATGTTCATGATTTTCGAATGAATGAATTAAAAGAGAAAGGATGGAGGTGAACTGACCTCCTCTTGAGCAGCAAACCAAACAAAGGACTCTTTCCTAGCTGTATAGAATCAAGAACTCAACCTGACCAGTGTAAGACTCAGAATCAGGAAGAAATTAGAAGCTAGTTAGAACCCTAGGTTGATTTTTACTACCCAAAACTAAAATAATATTTGTTAAGTGATTTCATGGTGTCTTTATTGTATCTTTTCTGTGTGTTAGGTCTGTTAGGTGAGAACATTAAAAGCCCCTATTTATAGTGGCTGTGAAGCATTAGGGTTCCATATTCAAATTGATAGTTGAGAGTGACGCAGGGGTAGTAATGCAAGCATAATCGAGTGAATATCTTAGAGAAACAAAGGGAAATTAGTAGTGATTTTACCTGAGAAGGGGAAAGTGAGAGACCGACCATTGAAGTTTGTCACGCCCCGAATCTGAGGGACATGACCGGCGCTCGACCGGGTAGCCCCAGTCAAGCGGACCTGGGTGCCTCTCCTACCCCACGTGTTACCCCGCATTCTTCATTACTTGTTAGCCAAGAGAAATAACTATTTACAATCAAAACACCTTTTTATTACAAAACATACATATGGTACATGATTCTTAGCGTGGTTTACACTTTACATGGCCCAACGTGCAAGATACATATTATATAAGTTCATGACCCACATTTCCTGTCTACGGAGCCTCTAAACATGAAAAAGGGATGATATCGTACTTGCCGGTAACAAGGCTCTGGCTATACCTTATACAAATATCAAAATAAGATCCCAAAACAGAAGCGGCATGAGCCACGCAGGCCCCCAAAAGGAAAGGGGATCACCAATTCAGCTGACGGGAAGTGATGAAGAGCTATGGTAGGTGGACTGGAGTACCTGCTATGGATCCACCTACAATCATAACACGAATGTAGCACCCCCGGCAAAAGGGACGTCAGTACACTTGAATTGTACTGGTATGTATGAACAAAATTGCTCCAAGAAAACTCAGGCCATATACAAGTAGGTAACAGTAATAGAAACAACAATCAAATGCACAAGAAAAGGAACAATCAAGCCAAACAAGTTTTCAATCTCTCCTGTTTCCCCCTTCCACAATTCCACGTTAATGATTTCACAATTTGCTCAAATGTTTATTTCAATAGTGATTTCGATCACTTTCCACCCTTATTATCTCGGCCACCCTTATTACCTTGGCCACATTTATCACCACAACCCGCACCTTATAACTTCGTGTTGCGGCACGCAACCCGATCCCACCGTACAGTCACAATTCACCAACAACACAACAACAATCAACAATTCACAAAGATCAACAACAACACTTCTTAAGAAATAACAACAACAATTTACAAGTATTTCCATAACCATCAATACTATTTTGTGTCATATCCAACAACTCACATGTGTTTTACATCACAACGACAATTGCCCACAATAAGCCATAGATGTGGTTATCACAGTTATTCCAGTTGCATCATTTACGATTTTCTTTCGTCATTTGTTCCTCAATTTTTACCACAAGCAAATCACAATAATTTCATGAATATGCCACGCAGATATCACTTACCAAACATTCGTACACCTAATAAGGTGATTCTACAAAGATCAAGGTTAGCCATACATACCTGGAGCTGAATTCCCTTTTTAACTTCTAGTTTCAATTCAACAAATAGTCTAGCAACGTCAATCTAGTGCACAAATTAAGACATGTGACTTAGAATTGGGGTTCACAATTTCTACTCAAACTTATTTAGGTTATCAACTCTTATCTTGCAAACCTCTACCTCTGCCCAATTTTCCCTTGCTAGGTTTTAGGTTTAAAAAGGTATGGATGTGTGGTTTCAACCATTATTTTCAAGAATCAAGGTACGAGACCCCCCTCCCTTAGCTTAAATCGAAAAAAAATCAAGGAAAAGGGGTTAGGGATTTTACCTGCAAAAATTGGGGATGAAGACAATCAATTAGAATTTTCCCGGCCCGGGTAGTTTGAAGAATTAAATTGATAAAGCTTCCTTTCTCCCACAAGAACCCTCCCTTCCCTCTCTATTATTTTGCTCAGAAGATTGTTAAAATGAGGGGTTGGGGGCGTTTTATTAAAAAAGGGTCGGGTTTAAAATTTTAGAAAAATAGAAGCCCGAGCAGGATCTGCAGTCGTACTATGCGATCGCAGAGTTGAAATGCGGTCTGCAGATTGGACCGCAGAAGTGTCCCAAACACTGAACGTCTCTGCCTGGGTATACGACAGGAATGTGGTCCGCATTCCTATTCTGCGGTCGCATAATGCACCGCAGAACTGACCTTCACAAATCCTTGAGGGTCTTATGCGACGACTATGTGGTCCGCATATTGATTATGCGATCACATACTGGACCGCACTTCTAACATCAATTTTGACCAACTCTCTGATTAACTTCGCGGAAAAAATATGGTCTGCATACCTGATCTGCGACCGCATTCTGGACCACATAATCGCAATTTTCTGGAAAATTTTGATTCTTGATTTTTAAGTGCAAAATCAGTAAAAAGGTTCTGAATTTTTACACATTCCCAACACATATACGAAACTCGACACCATGAAGCACTTATCTTTGAGCACAAAGTTTTCACGGGGCCTTACATTATGCTGATGATTTGGTATATACAAGACTTCAATTGGTGAAGCCGATGGCTCGTTTTGTACAAGGTGCTATGATTGATTGAGGAGACGGTTTGGTATATACAGGGCTTCAATTGGTGAATCTATCACGACTCGGATTTCCCCACCCTCGGGAGTCATGATGGAGCCTACTAATAGGAGCTAGGCAAGCCAATTATCAATTACCTCTTTTAATGAACTACGATCATATTAGAAATAATGAAATATTTAATAATAAAGCGGAAGTCTCAAACGTAGTTAACTAAAAGAAATACGGAAGTTTAACAAATCCTCTACCCAAGACTGGTGTCACAATACTCACGAACGTCTAGAAAATAGTAAATACAAGGTTTGAATGAAACATAAACTGTCTGCTTTGGTACAAATGATAACAAACTAAATAAAATAGAAAGGGCTCCGTCCTGCGGACGTCAGCAAGGCTACCTCGAATGTACCTGGACTGAAAGTTTGCTCCCAGAATGCTACTGCTACTCAAATGCTTCTCCAACACCTGATCTATGCAAAAAGATGCACAGAGTGTAGCATCAACTTCACATAGAATTCATATTTAAGCCTTTCGGTTATACGCCCGGACTGTGCACGCAAGTCGAGGCAAGTAACAGTAAGGTTTTTAAGGCCTCAGAAGCATGGAACGAATGAGAAAACAGGTGATGACCCTTTGGGTCGTCACATCCTCCACCTCTAAAACAACCGTTCGTCCTCGAACGGACAAAAGAGAGAAGTACCTGAGTCGGGAAATAGATGAGGATAACGGCTCCGCATACCAGACTCAGACTCCCAGGCCGATGCCTCAGGAGGCTGACCTCTCCTCTGGACACGCACTGAAGGAAAAATCTTCGACCTCAACTGTCGAACCTGCCGGTCTAGAAGAGCTACCGGCTCCTCCTCGTAAGACAGATCCTTGTCCAACTGGACAGTGCTGAAATCTAACACGTGGGCTGGATCACCGTGATACCTCCGAAGCATAGATACATGAAACACTGGATGCACGGCTGACAAGCTTGGCAGCAAGGCAAGTATGTAAGCCACATCTCCCATGCGATCGAGAATCTCAAATGGGCCAATGAACCTAGGGCTAAGCTTTCCCTTCTTCCCAAATCTCATCACGCCCTTCATAGGCGACACTCGGAGCAAGACCCGCTCACCAACCATGAAAGATACATCTTGAACCTTACGATCCACATAACTCTTTTGCCGCGACTGAGCCGAACAAAGCCTGTCCTTAATGATCTTAACCTTATCCAAGGCATCCTGAACTAAATTTGTACCCAATAACTGAGCCTCTCCCGGCTCAAACCATCCGACTGGAGACCGACATCGCCTACCATACAATGCCTCATATGGAGCCATTTGAATGATGGGGTGGTAGCTATTATTGTAGGTGAACTCTGCTAAAGGCGAAAACTGCTCCCACGAGCATCCAAAATCAATGACACAGGCTCGGAGCATATCCTCCAATATCTGAATAGTCCTCTCGGACTGGTCATCCGTCTGAGGATGGAACTCTGTGCTCAACTGAACCTGGGTGCCCAACTCCTGCTGAACTGCTCTCCAGAAGCACGAGGTAAACTGCGTACCCCAGTCCGAAATGATAGATGTCGGCACCCCATGAAGGTGAACAATCTCTCGAATATAGATCTCAGCTAACCTCTCCGATGAATAAGTGGCTGCAATAGGAATAAAATGCGCTGACTTGGTCAGCCTATCAGCAATGACCCAAATAGCATCAAACTTCTTCCGAGTCATCGGAAATCCATGGTAATCCTCTCCCACTTCCACTCGAGAAGCTCAATCCTCTTAAATAAACCACCAGGCCTCTAATGCTCATACTTGACCTGTTGATAGTTCAAACACCTAGCCACATATGCAACAATATCTTTCTTCATCCTACGCCACCAATATTGCTACCGCAAGTCCTGGTACATCTTCGCGGCGCCCGGGTGAATAGAATATCGAGAACTATGGGCCTCTACTAAGATCAACTCTCGAATCCCATTGAAATTAGGCGCACAAACTCGCCCCTGCAACCTCAAAACACCATCATCATCTAAAGTCACCTTCGTGGCATCTCCACGCTGCACCGTGTCTCTCAGGACACACAAATGGGGATCATCAAACTGCCGATCACGGATACGCTCCAATAATGAAGAAGGAGCGACCGTGCAAGCTAACACTCTCCTAGGCTCAAAAATGTCCAACCTCACAAATCGATTGGCCAAGACCTGAATATCCAAAGCAAGCGATCTCTAGCTGACCGAAACATAAGCAAGGCTACCCATGCTGGCGGACTTTCTACACAATGCATCGGCCACCACATTGGCTCTCCCCTGGTGGTACAAAACAGTAACATCATAATCCTTCAATAGCTCCAACCACCTCCGCTGCCTCAAGTTCAACTCCTTCTGCTTGAACAAGTATTGCAGACTCTTGTGATCCGTCTACACCTCACACGTCACACCATATAAGTAATGCCTCCAAATCTTCAAAGCATCAACAATGGCTGCCAACTTGGACTGGGTAATTCTTCTCGTGGATATTCAATTTCCTCGAAGCATAAGAAATGACTCTGCCATCCTGCATCAATACCGCACCAAGCCCAATACGGGAAGCATCACAATAAACTGTATAAGGCCCTGAGCCTGTGGGCAAAACCAATATCGGTGCCGAAGTCGAAGCTGTTTTGAGCTTCTAAAAGCTCGCCTCACACTCGTCTGACCACCTGAACTGGGCACCCTTCTGGGTCAACCTAGTCATCGGGGGTGCTATAGATGAAAACCCATCCACGAACCGACGGTAATAACCTGCTAACCCTAAAAAACTCTGAATCTCAGTAGTTGATGCTGGTTGAGGCCAATTTGGACTGCCTCAATCTTCTTCGGGTCCACCTGAATACCCTCTGCTGATACAACATGACCCAGAAATGCAACCGAACTTAACCAGAACTCGCACTTCGAGAACTTAGCATACAATTGACTATCCTTCAGAGTCTGAAGAACCACTCTGAGTTGTTGCTCGTGCTCCTCCTGGCTGCGGAGTACACCAGAATATCATCAATAAAGACTATCACGAACAAGTCCAAGTAAGGTCTGAACACTCGGTTCATCAACTCCATAAATGTTGTTGGGGCATTGGTCAACCCAAATGACATGACCAGAAACTCATAATGCACGTACCGAGTGCGGAATGCTGTCTTAGGGACGTCAGATGCTCTAATCCTCAGCTGATGGTAGCCAGATCTCAAATCTACCTTTGAAAACACTTTCGCACCCTGAAGCTGGTCAAACAAATCATAAATCCTCGGTAGTGGATACTTGTTCTTAATTGTCACTTTGTTCAATTACCGGTAATCAATGCACATCCTCATCGATCCATCCTTTTTCTTCACAAACAACACCTGCTCACCCCAAGGAGAAATGCTAGGTCTGATAAAACCCTTCTCTAGCAGATCTTGCAACTGGTCCTTTAACTCCTTCAACTCTGTCGAGGCCATGTGATACGGCGGAATAGAAATGGGTTGTGTGCCTGGGGCCAGATCAATATAGAAATCAATATCCTTATTGGGCAGCATACCCGGCAGGTCTGGAGGAAAAACCTCGGGGAACTCCTGAACAATAGGAACAGAGTCAACAGAAGGAACCTCTATGCTGGAATCGCGAACATACGCCAGATAAGCTAAACACCCCTTCTCGACCATGCGTCGAGCCTTTACATATGAAATAACACTGCGGGTGGCATGTCCTGGGGTCCCTCTCCACTCCAATCGGGTCAAATCTGGTAAAGCCAAGGTCACGGTCTTGGCGTGACAATCCAAGATAGCATGATACTGGGACAACCAATCTATCCCTAATATAACGTCAAAATCCACCATGTCTAAGAGCAATAAATCAACATGGGTCTCAAGACCCTCAAACACACAGGAACGATGAACTCGGTCAACCACTATAGAATCACCCACCGGTGTAGATACATAAACAGGGATACCCAAGGCATCACTAGGTATAGCCAGGTAAGGTGCAAAATAAGACGACACATAGGAATACGTAGAACCAGGGTCAAATAGCACTGAAGCATCCCTATCACAGACCAAAATAGTACCTGCAATAACAGTATCTGAAGACTAAGCCTCTGGCCTGGCTGGCAAAGCATAACACCGGGGCTGGGCCCTACCTCCATGAACCATGTCTCTGGGACAATCGGCTGTTGGCTGACCTCTACCTCTGACGGTCCGAGCTCCACCTCTATGATCACTACCTCCACCTCTATGGCCTCTACCCCCGCCTCTAGCTGGTTGGGCAGCCTGTGGAGCACCTGATGCCTAAATCATAGGACGAGGACCCTGCTGCTAAGAGTTGTCAAAGGCTCGGGGGAAATACCTGCCAATATGTCTCATGTCGCCACAAGTGTAACAAGCCCTCGGCTATTGAGAATAACGGAGTGGTGGTGCGCTAATAGGTGCTGATGGGGAACTGTGAGGCTGTTGGTAAGAATACTGTAGCTAAGAGCCTCGACCACCTGAAGTACCATGTGAGACCTGGAGCGCTGACTGAAAGGGCCTCGGTAAATGGCCTCTACCATAAGAATCCCTACCTCCAGACGAGGTACCCCTGAACCTACCATAATGATGAGGCCTCTTATCCGACACATGACCACCTACTCGTGCAAGGGCCATCTCAACTCGGCGAGCCGCATTGGCCACCTCCTGAAAGGAAATCTCACTACCAGATCCCATAGCCATCTGGAGACGGATCGACTGAATCAATCCATCAATAAACCTCTGCACCCTCTCTCGCTATGAGGGGAGTATAACAATAGCATGGCGTGCCAATTCAATGAACCGAGTCTCATACTGTGTGACTGTCATAGAGCCCTGCTGGAGGCGCTCAAACTGCCTGCAAAGTGCCTCCCGCTGAGTGACCGGGAGAAACTTCTCCAAAAACAGATCTGCAAACTGATCCCATGTCAATGCTGGTTACCCTGCTGGTCTAGATAAACAATAGTCCCTCCACCAAGTCTTGGAGGATCCTGCAAGCCGAAAGGTGGAGAAGTCGACACCATTAGTGTCCACAATACCCATAGTCCTAAGGATCTCATGGTAGCTGAATAAGAAATCATGTGGATCTTCTGATGAAGCACCGCTGAATGTGGTGGTGAAGAGCTTGGAGAACCTATCAAGTCTCCACAAAGCATTCGAAGACATCGCCAGTCTAGACTGCAATACCTGGTTGAGCTGTCATAGCTGGCTAAACCACTGGGACATGAGCCAGGGGAGCTATCTGCTCCGGAGTACGTGTAGGAGGAGTCCGAACCCCTCCTCCAGCTTGAGAAGTGGCTGGTGCTACTAGCAGCAAACCCGCTCTAGTGACACTCTCCATAAAGCATGCCAATCTGACTAAAGCGTCCTGAAGATCTGGGGTGACCATGACCCCTCCTGGGACCTGAGGCTGGCCCACTGGAGCTGCTGGGGCTGGAACCTAATCATCATAGTCAATGTGGGGCTCCACCTCTGGGACTGCTGCCCAGTGCTGAGCTCTGCCCCTACCTCGGCCTCTGGCACGACCTCGGCCTCTGCCCCTCGCAGGAGCTGCTACTGGGGGCTCGGGCTGCTGTGTAGTAGAAGAGGAAGCACGTGTTCTCACCATCTGCGAAATAACAGAGTAGAAAAACAATCAGTATTTGAGAAATAAAACCGCACGACAAGAAAGAACAATTGTGAAACTTTCCAAACTCCGTAGCCTCTGGGGGATAAATACAGATGTCTCCGTACCGATCCCTCAGACTCTACCAAGTTTGTCCGTGAGTAGCGAGACCTATGTAACCTAGAGCTCTGATACCAACTTATCACAACCCGGATTTCCCCACCCTCGAGAGTCGCGATGTCGCCTACTAATTGGTGCTAGGCAAGCCAATTATCAATTACCTCTTTTAACGAACCACGACCATATTAGAAATAATGAAACATTTAATAATAAAGTGGAAGTCTCAAACATAGTTAACTGAAAGAAATGTAGAAGTTTAACAAATCCTCTACCCAAGACTGGTGTCACAATACTCACGAACGTCTAGAGAATACTAAATACAATATTTGAATGAAACATAAACTGTCTGCTTCGGTACAAATGATAACAAACTGAATAAAATAGAAAGAGCTCCAGGCCTGCGAACGCCAACAAGACTACCTCGAATGTCCCTGGACTGAAAGTTCACTCCCAGAATGCTACTGCTACTCAAATGCTACTCCAACACCTGGATCTGTGCAAAAAGATGCACAGAGTGTAGCATCAGCACAACCAACCCCATGTACTGGTAAGTGCCTAGCCTAACCCCAGTAAAGTAGTGACGAGGCTAGACAGGACCTACCAAAAACAACCTGTGCAAATATATCTACAAGTGCAACGAAATAAAAGCAGAAAAATACCAATTAAAATGGGGAGGGGACATGCGTAGGGGAATTACAGATGAAATCAACTTGTCAGAAGTAAACACGAAACTACATCAGCTCTCATAATCTATATAAGTGGTCGGCGTGCCACACGATCCCATATTATAACATATCTAGGTGGTCGGCGAGCCACACAATCCCATTTCAGCATATATACGTGGTCGGCGTTCCACACGATCCCATTTCATGATATATATGTGGTCGACGTGCCACACGATCCCATATAAGTGGTCGGCATGTCATACGATCCCATTTCATAATATATAAGTGTTCGGCGTGCCACACGATCCCATTTCATAATATATAAGTGTCGGCGTGCCACACGATCCCATTTCATAGTATATAATGGTTTCTCGGCAAGGGAGAATACGACTACGTAGCTAAATTTCTCAGCGAGGGAATAACAACCATAACTTACACATCCCGGCAAGGGAATAATCACATCTCTTTCCTTTACGTTCATTTCTTACTCTATAATCAAGTCAAAGATCGAGCCAACACTCCAAGGAGTTTACAAATCATATTTCCTTTTCACCCTCTTCATATCAGATAGAAACCATCAATTAACAAGGGAAAGTCACTACTGAATCCCAAATAAGCACAAATAAGGACTCACGATCATGCTAGACACCGATGTATAGGTACTCGTCACCGTGCCTATACACCGTACTCAACATTTAGCAATCAACAAATAGTACTCTACTCCTATTTCCTAAGCAAAAATTAGATCAAACATTTACCTCAAATGCTCCAAAAAAATTCACTCAAGCCTCTAGTATAGCTTTACCCCTCGAATTCACAAAAAAACCGCTCGAATCTAGTCACAAATTACTTGAATGTATCAATAAATGCTAATTGAATCAACTTGAATGCATGAAAATGAATTTCCCAAAGTTTTACTCAAAAATTCCCAAAACTCCCCCAGGCCCACGTGGTCAAAACCCGAGGTTCGGACCAAAACCCGGTTACCCATTCCCCTACTAGTTCATATCTATGATTTGTTTTGAAATTGGACCTCAAATTGAGGTCCAAATTCCCAATTTTTAAGAAAACCTAGGTTCTACCCAAAATCCCCATTTTTACCCATGAAAAACCTTGATTTTAAATGAAAACATGATAAATGATGTTAAAGATTGAAGAAATTAAGTGAAAATCAACTTACAATTGTTTTGGAATAAGGTTTGCTCTTGAAAAATCGCCTATGGTGTTTTAGTTTTGGAGCAATGTGAAAAATGAAGCTTAAAATCATCTAAGTATGAAAAATGCAGGTCTCTGATATGGGAATTGTGAATTGGGGTTCGCAATTGCGAACCCCAACCAAAATGTGGGAATTTCGAACAAAGCTTCGCATTTGCGAAGCCAGGCCAACGCTGGGACTTTCGCATTTGTGAAAGGGGCCTAGCAATTGCGATCAATGGCCCTCCGCATTAGCGATCAAAATGATCGCATTTGCGACGCAGTGCAAATTTCCCAGACTTTGCATTTGCGAAAAGAATGATCGCATTTGCGATCATAGGCCACAGTCTCATACATCGCAATTGCGATGAAGGGCTCGTATTTGTGAGCTCGCAATTGCGAGTCTCCACTTCACATTTGCGAAGATCACAGAAGCCAAAATACCAGAAAATTTTAAAGTCCAAAATGCACTCTGATGCCTATCCAGAACTCACCCGAGCCCTCGGGGCTCCAAACCAAATATGCACACAACCTCAAAAACATCATACAGATTTACTCGTGCGATCAAATCGCCAAAATAACATCATATACATGGAATCAAATGACGTCCGATTTCGACCAAACTTTACAAAAAGTGCTTAACACATATTTAAGACTTGTACCGGGCGTCGGAACCAAAATATGA
>MU777084.1:3785-32553 GCA_026770625.1 Nicotiana glauca | reverse complement strand
GCGCAAATCATGCCGAGGTCGACGGCCCGCTCCAACAGAAATGTAAATTGTGCACTGCCGAGGGTCGAGCGGCCCGGACCATAGATGCATCTATTCTCACCGAGGCGTTTGGCCTGTTCCATAAATAAACACATATCCTGCTCGCGAATCATCCATGCGACGCAGACACACATAAAATACACGCTCAAGTAGGAAATTAAGAGCTTATCGGGGATAATCAACCAAATAGATAAATTTCTCTTTTTTTAACATTTCAGGGAAAATTTAATATTAAATCTCTTTTTAAATTCCTTTACAAATTCAAGGTGATTTAACCAATTCAAACTATAAATGGGTTCACATCAATCCAAGTATAACATGCTTTTGGGTCCTAACTACCCGGACAATAGCATAATAGTAGCTACGCACGGACTCTCGTCACCTCGTGCGTACGTAGCCCCCACAAATAGGAGCACATAATCAATTACTTCACCTATGGGGTAAATTCCCCCTCACAAGATTAGAAAGGAGACTCACCTCGCTCCAAAGACTTAAAACCAGCATTCTACATTCTTCCGAAGGCTTGAACCGACGCACAATGCACCATAACTGGCCAATTAACGACAACTAATGAGAACATGCTCAAATACTTGTTAGAAATTCAAATTACACAGATTCCTAACTCCGCTTAGTGAAATGACCAAAATATCCTCGAGCCTACGTGCCCAGATTCCAAAATTTCTCGAAGATAAAGTTTGCCCATGACCTTAGGAACTCAAATATATAGTTTCCTCTTAATTCCATACTCAAAATCGTGGTCAAATTCCAAGAACACAATATTTCTAGGTCTTCCTCTAACCCTCAATTTTCTATCCATTTTCATACTAAAATCCATACGTAATTAATGTATTTAACTCATAATAGGTAGAAATAACTTACCTTAACATTGTTGATGAAGAACCTCTCTTGAATCCTCCCAAAAATCGCCAAAGCCATGAAAAATGAGAGAAATGAACCCCCAATCACGATTTCTAAACATTCTGCCCAGCCCAGGTCCGCCCTTCTTCGCGTTCGCGGTCTCCCGCTCGCGTTCGCGAAGGCCAGTCACCTAGACCTTCACGTTCGCGTACAAGGCCTCGCGTTTGCGTAGGCCAAAGACCCCAGGCCCACCTTTTCCTTCTACACGTTCGCGATCTCCTCCTCGCGTTCGCGTGGCAGCTCAGCCCACCCCTCCGCGTTCCCGACTTCCTCTTTGCGTTCGCGAAGGCCAAAACCTGAAGCCTCCCATTTCCTCTTCACGTTCGCGAGACTTGCTTCGCGTTCGCGAAGAAGGAAACCAGATACCAGCAACCAGCAACAGTTTTTTAACCCCAATTCGATCCGTTAACCATTCGAAATCCACCCGAGGCCCTCGGGACCCCAACCAATCACACCAACCAGTCCCATAACACATTACGAACTTGCTCGAGGCCTCCAATCACATCAAACAACGCTAAAACCATGAATTACACCCTGATTCAAGCTTTATGAATTTTGAACTTTCCAACTTCTATTTTTGATGTTTAAACCTATCAAATCATATCCGATTGACCTCAAATTTTGCACACAAGTCATATTTGACATTACGAACCTACTCCAACTTTCGGAATCGGATTCCGACCCCGATATCAAAAAGTCCACTTCCGGTCAAACTTCTCAAAAACCTTCAAATTTCTATCTTTAGCCAAATGGCTTCAAAATGGCCTACGGACCTTCGAATTCACTTCCGATCGTGCTCCCAACTCTAGAATCACCATACGGAGCTACTCCCAGTCTCGGAATCCCAAACGGACATCGATAACGCTGAAGTGCACTCCAAGCCAAACTTAAGAAATTCCTTCTAAAATGCTAAATTCCACAATAGGCGCCAAAACGCTCCCGGGTTATCCAAAACCCAATCCGGGCATACGCCCAAGTCCGAAATCATCATACGAACCTGCTGGAACCTTCAGATCTTGATTCCGAGGTTGTTTACTCAAAATTCCAATCCTAGTTCATTCTTTCAACTTTAAGCTTCTCAAATGAGAATTTTCATTTAAATTTAACTTCGATCTTCCTAAATTTAAATTCCAACCATACGAACAAGTCACAATACCTGAAATGAAGCTGCTCATGGCCTCAGACTGCTGAACGTTGCGCTAGGGCTCAAAACAACCGGTCGGGTCGTTACATTCTCTCCCAATTAAACATATGTTCGTCCTCGAACGTGCTGAGAACTATATTAAAGTAGTATGAAATTGATGTTTAACTTTTCATGCACCTCCCCGTGCTACCACTACTTAGCTGAGCTCATTGGCTCGATAAATTCTGAAGATATTCCCTTTTATTCAAGAAAATAAGCCTTATAGCCCAATTCCAACATCCGGAAATCTATGCCAGGCCTGTTTCCAACATACGATCATCGTATCAATCACTATACGCTATAATCAAACATGACTGCATAACTCTGCTGAATCCACACTTTGCATCACTTTACTCATAGGACCACAATAACATTTCTGTTTGAATTAATCGAAATTCCACGAATCCGATGCTCCCATTGCACCTCATGACCTACATAGGTCTTACTCTAACTATCATAATACCGCCACGACGGATGAGATGCCGAAATTCATAATCAACTACCGATTCGACCAATCATCGAGTCTATACTTTTGACAAGAAACATTACTACATTCTGAACCAAATAATGATCTTCGCTCCTTAATATTCTTCATATAATCAGATTGCACTGATCCTAAATCCCACAATCTCATCTTACCCAGTACGAACTGCTCAGGCATTAAGCCACTCCGAATGTGATCATAAGTTTTATATGACTCCACAATGTGCCAATAAGCCACCAATCCGAATGCAACACAAACAAAAATCGAACTCTGGAAGGAATTACCTAACTCCCGCACTACTACGGACTTTCCTTAGAAAATAGGAAGCAGGAAATTCAAAATTAGCATATAGAAAACTACACTCAACATCATACTGTTGCGGCGTGCAACTAGATCCACATTGCATAACCATGGCGGCGTGCCATCCGATCCTCATAATATAACCATGGCGGCGTGCCACCCGATCCTCACAATATAACCATGGCGGTGTGCCACCCGATCCTCACAATATAACTATGGCGGCGCGCCACCCGATCCACATGTAGAACTCACATAAGGAGATACACATCGAGCTAATTTGCTCATTGCGATAAAATACCGAATCTTGGTCACAAGCACGCTAAGTGAATAATGCCATCCCTGAGGGGACATATAGCGCGATAAGCTACAAAACTCGAGCACAACTGAGGTGCGATATACAGTCTGAATCTCAAGAGCCATCTTGCTCATAATACGTCATTGCCACACGGAACCTCAACATATAAAATTTACCAAGCCGTCTCACAACTCATACGGCACATTACATCATTACCTAGAATAGCTGATGACAAAATAGCACCCCGACTGTTCCTCCATAAGGAACGCTCGCTGAACGAACACAAATGGCCTGATATAAGGCCCAAATTCTCATTTAAATCCATCCACCGACCTCAGTCGATCCTGATCATATCAAATTAAGCCAATGACCTTTCAAAGGTCCATACTAATTCCCCACCTCTCGTAACACACAAGGACAACCATCATAACCGGAGTACAATCCACAACTCAGAATCCGAGTGCCCTCCAGGCATCCATTCTCAATTTAACGATATCATCACAATTCTTCATACTTGGTTTATATCTTTAATCAATCAAGTGGCGTCGTGCCACATTTATGCAATCTTCTTGTGGAACACACTCCCACAATCTACCATAACAATTAACTGGGTCTTACCTCCAACCCACCGACCGCACTAACGCTGATAAACGATCAAGAATCATTAACCATGATACAAGCCCTCGTTATAAAACACCAATCTCAGGTGACACTGAAGGCAACCCCAACTTACTTTCATCATTCAACCCTTTCCTTGCTCATCCTAGCCCGTGACATCCTTGTCAACACTGAACTACAACCTTGATCCTCACTTCGTATTTCCATGCTACTCATTGCACCCAACGTGCCAACATACGATAGAACACGATTTTTCATCATAACTCCGAAATCATTAACATTTTAACAATTCATCATATACAAACTTTTCACTTAACTCACTTCAGGAGATTCATAGAAACACACAGGTAAATTCCCATAACCGTAGAATATGCAAATCTGCAAGTAGTGGTCCAAGCCACCATAGCCCTTCCGAAATCTGCTTCCACATAACAAGCCATAATAGTGGAATGATTTAGAATGTTATCAATTACGGCGGCCGACAAAGCTCACACGTACCGCCATAAATCAAACGCATAACTCGATCACGCGAAATGAACTGATCGCTGGCCCCAATGTGCCAAATTCAACTATGGCTAATCAATCCCTTTCCCTCCAATTTATCCTTGATTGCTTTGGAAATAATACTAATTCTCTTCAACGCATAACATACTCCCTCTACACTCACCTCGAGTGACCTTGAATTGCGAGACCATGTTGTCTCAAATCTCACGAATTATTTCACATTTCTCAAATGCTACACCACAAGGTAACACATCATAGAATATTCTGGGCACCTTCTCATAAGCTGCTACAAAGCTTGGTTCTTATTTGTACTTATAGGCTTGAAATCTTAGGTACCACACTTTGTCTTTTGAGTTTCACTAGGACCGTTGCTGAGAGCCACCCGCTCTGACTTGATCCCGAATATAATCAGCTCCCTGAATCTTCTAGCACATTAATACTCTCTTAATGAAGCACCTGGAAGAGTCACTCCCCTTTTAACCCGTTTCTATACAAGGCATAAATCTTGAATCCTTTCCCAAGTTCGAACATGAGCCAATGAGGCCAACCATCGCATGCCTCCAATAATTCATTTGCTCAAATTACCAACTATGGTCTTTTCTTGTAGCTGAATTAATCCATCAATATGCTAATAACCAGAAATCACACAAGTAGTTAATCATACAGCCCAATCATAAGCGGTGGGACTCTCCCACTTAGCTTGAAGCCATCATTTCACCATTCTTGAGTTCGCCCGACCTTTTTACCTCTTATTGACTTAACTTCGTGCTACCAATTATCAAAATCTCTCAGTATCTTCCTGTAAATCCATATCTATCATATTCTGAGTCATCATCCACATTCGCACGACCGATCTCTTTGTTGAAAAACCAATATAATTCATTGCAGAAGCTTCGCCAACCACGCGATCGCTAATCTGCTCACGGGGTATAACCCACCTAGGGGAATCACCTCCCGACATCTTCCCATGCCACTGCACGGGGTACATTCACTATGAAACCAATATCCCTTCCTGAGTCCGAGCTCACCTTCCAGTTTCACATATCCATTCGCCCCTCGCGGCCATCAATTAAATGCGCGGCAACATCCTTCCAAATTCAGGGTTATGCTGCACCCTCCTCCATTTCGAGCAGCTCCTTTTTGCCATATCAATCTTCTGCCGCATAATAGCCCATACTTCACATCATACCCGCAGGCTTCAATCACCAATCATTAAAATCCCCAATTCGATCCAAACTCTCTTTAAGGCGCATAGTCATCCTACTACCAAGACCATATGCAACCCTCGCCACTCTCCCACTTTGGCGGAACTCATCTCCTTAATCGATCACCCGACCTTGCTTCTCATACTTGGCCTTCTAGAAATTTTAAACACCGCCTGGCACTTCCCACATGCCCTTCCTCATACTTTGCTGCTCAATTATTGCCTCAAATAAAATCTATCTTTGTGGCACTTGTATCCACCATTGCTGATAACTTTAAACCTTTCCAAAGGTCATCTTTATCGAGCCGTCAATATTAGAAATTCTGATTCAATCTTAAACCACCGCATCATGCGACATCTGACAGTTGTACCCCCAATATTATTTCACAATTCCCTGCCATAAAGGCAAATTGTAGCAGATTATAACACCAACAACTTAGTACGTTCAATCAGGACCACGACACTCTCTCATAAAAGAAAGCTCAACACGCTTGCAAATACCAAGCCTCATTACTTCCACCAGTCCACTTCTGACCATCCTCAGTTCGTTTGACTTTTCCCTGCCGGGAATAAAATACTGAATCCCTTGATTACACGCTGAGTAAACCTCCCTTCAATTCATTTACTTCCCCGACACGTGGGCAAACGTCCCACCATCACAACACTGTGAAATAATTGTTCATAAGCATCATGGCAACCTGTGACTAGCCTCAAGGCTCTTAGAAGTTCTGTTACTGAGCTGAAACAATAGAATATCCCCAAAAAATGCGACTATCATAGTCTAATCAACTATACCGGAAAAATCATCCCGCACCATATTTGTAGTGCCTTTACAATCCTTCAATTTTCAATTTATAACAAGCG
This sequence comes from Nicotiana glauca, assembly GCA_026770625.1. NCBI lineage: Eukaryota > Viridiplantae > Streptophyta > Magnoliopsida > Solanales > Solanaceae > Nicotiana > Nicotiana glauca. The sequence goes on along the minus strand of MU777084.1, from coordinate 26,144 downwards.
CTCGCATAAGATTGAGTAGGAACAAATCAAAAGCAAAAGCCTCAAAGGAATCAAACAGCACGAAAAGGAAATCAAGAAGGGAAGTACTCCTAACAGCCCTGTAGCCAGCCGAGGATAAGTACAGACGTCTCCGTACCGATCCGCGAGACTCTACTAGACTTGCTCATGACTCGTGAGACCGAAGGGAACCTAGTGCTCTGATACCATGTTGTCACGACCCAAAATCCACTAAGGGTCGTGGTGGCGCCGGACACCTCTGTCAGGCCAGCCAACTAGATTATCAATTAATTCCTCTTTTAATACTTTTGAAAATCTATGGTTTTTTCTTCCATTTTCATAAATAAAAGTTCACTACTTGAATTCAATTTTAAATAATAACAATTAGTACAAATCTATTGAAAATCATCCCAGAAACCCGGTGTCACAAGTACATGAACAACTATCGATAAGGAAAGTAAAATACAACATCTGTCCAAAATACAGTGGACAGGGAATAAATAATAAAATGCTGAAAGGAACTACACTGGCTGCGGGTCGTCTCGAATAATGCAGCTCACCTAGTCCTAGAGTTCTCCGTGCTGCTACGCCCAATAGGCTGCTAGAGGTATATATACATGTGCAACAAAAATACACATAAGTGTAGTATGAGTACATAATCAACGTGTACTCAGTGAGTATCCCGCCTAATCCCGAAGGGGTAGAGACGAGATGGCCAACTCTGACACTCACTAGAGGTCAATTAGCAATATTCTATAAGTGCGAGGATAATCATGGATTTGTATAGAAGTTCTGATTGTGAAGCCAGAAAAACAGGTAAACACCTTCAACAATAAATCAAGGTCTTCAAAAGTCTGTTCTTTATTATCTTATCAGTTTATCTCAAGCCACGTAGGGCCAATTCCACATTTACAATTTTCAAGTAACAGATAAACATGCACAAATCATACCGAGGTCGACGGCCCACTCCAACAGAATGTAAATTGTGCACTGCCGAGGGTCGAGCGGCCCGAACCATAGATGCATCTATTATTACCGAGGCGTTCGACCCGTTCCACAAATAAACACATATCCTGCTCGCGAATCATCCATGCAATGCAGACACATATAAAATACATGCTCAAGTAGGAAATTAAGAGCTTATCGGGGATAATCCACCAAATAGACAAATTTCTCTTTTTTTAACATTTCATGGAAAATTAATATTAAATCTCTTTTTAAATTCCTTTACCAATTCAAGGTGATTTAAACAATTCAAACTATCAATGGGTTCACAGCAATCCAAGTACAACATGCTTTTGAGTCCTAACTACCCGGACAATAACATAATAGTAGCTACGCACGGACTCTCGTCACTTCGTGCCTACGTAGCCCCCACAAATAGGAGCACATAATCAATTACTTCACCTATGGGGTAAATTCTCCCTCACAAGATTATAAAGGAAACTCACCTTGCTCCGAAGACTCAAAACCGGCATTCTACATTCTTCCGAAGGCTTGAACCGACGCACAATGCACTAAAACTGGCCAATTAGCGATAACTAATGAGAACATGCTCAAATACTTGTTAGAAATTCAAATTACACAGATTCCCAACTCCGCTTAGTGAAATGACCAAAATACCCTCGGGACTACGTGCCCGGATTCTGAAATTTCTCAAAGATAAAGTTTGCCCATGACCTTAGGAACTCAAATATATAGTTTCCTCTTAATTCCATACTCAAAATCGTGGTCAAATTCCAAGAACACAATATTTCTATGTCTTCCTTTAACCCTCAATTTTCTATCCATTTTCATACTAAAATCCATACATAATTAATGTATTTAAATCATAATAGGTATAAATAACTTACCTTAACATTGTTGATGAAGAACCTTGAATCCTCCCAAAAATCGCCAAAGCCATGAAAAATGAGAGAAATGAACCCCCAATCACGATTTTTAAACATTCTGCCCAGCCAAGGTCCGCCCTTCTTCGCGTTCGCGAAGGCCAGTCACCCAGACCTTCGCGTTCGCGTACAAGGCCTCGCATTCGCGTAGGCCAAAGACCCCAGGACCACCTTTTCCTTCTACGCGTTCGCGATCCCCTCCTCGCGTTTGCGTGGCAGCTCAGCCGCCCCTCCGTGTTCGCGACTTCCTCTTCGCGTTCGCGAAGGCCAAAACCTGAAGCCTCCCATTTTCCTCTTCGCTTTGCGAGACTTGCTTTGCGTTCGCAAAGAAGGAAACCAGATACCAGCAACCAGCAACCAACAACAGCTTTTTAACCCCAATTCGATCCGTTAACCATCCAGAATCCACCCGAGGCCCCCGGGACCCCAACCAATCACACCAACTTGTCCCATAACACATTGCGGACTTGCTCGAGGCCTCCAATCACATCAAACAACGCTAAAACCATGAAATACACCCATATTCAAGCTTTATGAACTTTGAACTTTTCAACTTCTATTTTCGATGTTTAAACATATCAAATCATATCCGATTGACCTCAAATTTTGCACACAAGTCATATTTGACATTACGAACTTACTCCAACTTCCGGAATCGGATTCCAAACCCGATATCAAAAAGTCCACTTCCGGTCAAACTTCTCAAAAACCTTCAAATTTCTATCTTTAGCCAAATGGCTTCAAAATGACCTACGGACCTCCGAATTCAATTCCGATCGCGCTCCCAACTCCAGAATCACCATACGGAGCTACTCCCGATCTCGGAATCCCAAACGGACATCGATAATGCTGAAATGCACTCCAAGACAAACTTAAGAAATTCCTTCTAAAATGCTAACTTTCACAATAGGCGCCAAAACGCTCCCGGGTTATCCAAAACCCAATCCAGGCATACGCCCAAGTCCGAAATCATCATACGAACCTGTTGGAACCTTCAGATCCTGATTCCATGGTTGTTTATTCAAAATTCCAATCATAGTTCATTCTTTCAACTTTAAGCTTCTCAAATGAGAATTTTGATTTAAATTTAACTCCGATCTTCCTGAATTTAAATTCCGACCATGCGAACAAGTCACAATACCTGAAATGAAGCTGCTCATGGCCTCAGACTGCTGAACGATGCGCTAGGGCTCGAAACGACCGGTCGGATCGTTACATTTACGGTCTTTCAGTATTTACAGGCAATCAGTATTTTCAGTACTTTATTATAGACTTCATAGACTGAAGTAACAGTTAGACAGAGTCTCAGGCTTTTCATGTTAAGCAATGTTGGCTACATATATGTTTCAGACTTGTTTTAGCATTTTCGCACTTTGATTTATATCATCCAGACTTTCAGTATATCAGCATTTGTTAGTTTATCTTCCGCATTCAGTATGTTATGATATCACATATTGATCTAGCCAGCCAGTTGGTTTGCTCAGTCACATGTAGTTAGGCACCGAGTGCCGTCTTACATCCAGGCCCAAGTTCGGGGCGTGACATTTTAGTTGCCTTTTAGTCTTCTTTTGCGTTTAGTATTAATTCATATGATGATTGTAGCATTAGAATAGTGTTTGACATGTGAGTTGAAGAAAAACATATAAATCGGCAAAATGAAATATCAATGCAGTGTGCCATTATGAGCATGCATATATTGTCCAATTTAAAGTCACATAATATCCCCAAGTGATGTTAATTCTTCGTCCACATAAATGAAAAATTCAGAGAGCTAATTTTTCATATACTTACTAATTGAAATACAATATTTCAAGCTATTCTGAATATGGAAAGCAGAAATAATGCAAACAAATTTGGTTGAGAAAAACATCACGCTGTATACAAAAATAAAATTAAACACTCATATCAAAATAAGTGAAGAAAGACAACAAAAATTTAAAATACAATCAAAATAAATAAATTCTTTGTGCTAAATGTATAACATTTTATACTTTCTAAAATTCAAACTAACATATGAAGTAAATGTGTTATATGAGAAAATTTGCAACTCCCAAAGCAGTTTTTAAGCAGAATAAATTGCTTTTTTTTCCTTTCTTTTTTCGGGTTATTTGTTTCTCTCTCTTTACTTTTTTACTGCTCTTTGTTTATCTGAAAACTAAGATGGTAAAAACAAATAGTGGGTTATAAGTCCATTATCACAAATGATTCCACTCGAAAAAAAGAGATTATGGGAGCTGCACCTATTAATTCCAAATAAAATTATTATAAAAGAAAAAAGAAGTAGACAAAAAAGAATGCATAACATAGTTAAGTGAGTACTTTAAGAACTTTCATATCTAGTAAAACAAATTAACAATGTTGGCTTTAGGCGCGTTCGGTTGGTACCCGCTCAAAATTCAATATGTTACATAAAAATTGGTATGCGCGTTCGGTTGGTACCCGCGCATACCAATGAGGAGTTTCGGTTGGCAAAAGGGTGAAAAAATTTCACCAAGTTTGAGCGATATTCATCTTTATCTCTCTCCAAGTATAGAAACTCCTCATTGGTATGCGCATTACACATAGCAGGACATATATCGAATGCACTGTGCACACATAGATCTCTATAAAGACTTCTTGTTACGACCTAAAATTCACTAAGGATCGTGATGGCGTCGGACATCACTGTCAGGCAAACCAACACCAAGAAGTTAATTAAATTTCTATTTCAGTATTTATTGAAATTATTTTTTTATACATTAAACAATAAATAAGGAAATTCATTGAAGTAAGATGATGTCTTTAACAAACTTAATATTTAATAATCCCATAATCATCTCAGAACCCCGGTGTCACAAATGCATGAACTATTTCTAGGAAATCAAACGAAATGCAATAGCTGTCCGAAATACAATTTGGACAGAAGATAAATACTATGCACTGAAAGAGACTATGCCGGCTGCGGATCGCCTCGAGAGATGCAGCTCACCTAAGTCTCTGTATCATCCATGCTTCTATGCCTATTAGGCCGCTAGGGGTATATGTGCCTGTGGCACAAAAATGCACAACATGTGTAGCGTGAGTATAAAAAAATAACGTGTACTCAGTAAGTATCCCATCTAATCTCGAAGAAGTAGAGGCGAGAGGTCAACTTCGACACTTACTAGTGGTCCAACAATAATATATCAATAATATAGTAAATCGAGGTTTTATATATAAAAAAAATAATTGTAACTCAATAGCATGAAGCAAGTAAACAATTCTCTTATTCATAGGGAAATTTTCAAATTCGTTTTCATCATTTATACATTTATTCTCAATCCGAGGAAGTAATATCCTCATTTATAAATATCAAGGCAAGCAATACAATCGTGTGCAAATCATGCTGAGGACGTACGACCCGATCCAATAATATTTAAATTGTGCACTGCCAGAGGATCGAATGGCGCGAACCATAGATGCATCTATTACCCCGCTCGCGAATCATACATGCGACGCGGTCAAATATAAATAAACAATCACCCCGCCTGCGAATCAGACATGAGACACAGGTACACATAAAAACAGGCATTCAAAGAGTCAATCAAGACTTCATCAGGGAAAAATAATTACCCAAAGAAATAGCAATTCTCTTTAACAGTCAAGAAAATGATGTTTAATTCCTTTAGAAATTCATATACAAATTCAATATGATTTAAGCATTTTAAACCGACAACAAGATTCCAAATATTACGAGTAGAGCATGCTTTTGGATCCTAGACTACCCGGACTTACACATAATAGTAGCTATGCACAGACTCTCGTCACCTTGTGCGTACGTAGCCCCCACAAATAGGAGCAGACATCCAATTAATTTATCTATGGGGACAATTCAAGGTAAGAAATTAGACTCACCTCGCTCTGAAGTTCCAAAACCGGCTTCTAAGCCCTTTCGACGACTCAAATCGATGTACAATGCTCCAAACTAGCCAATAAATGAGAAAATCCATAAACATGTGCTCTAATACTCACAACAATTTAATTTAGATAAATTTCTAACTCCGTTCGAAAAGTTGACAAAATCGCCCTCGGGCCCACGTGCCCTATTTCTAAAAAAACGCATAAAATTCGACAACCCATTCCGGTACGAGTTCAACCATACCAATTTTATCAAATTTCGATAACAACTTGACCTCCAAATTTTGAATTTTCGTTCTTGAAAAGTTTTACAAAAATCTTGATTTCTTCCATTTAAATCTGAAATAAATGATGAATATAACCATAGAATCATGAAGTATAATTACTTTCGGATATAAAACACTTACCCAAATCCATATGGTAAAAATCGCCTCAAAAATTGCTTCAATCCGAGCTCCATAGCTCCAAATATGATAAAAATGACCGAAACCTTGAAATATAGCTTCTGCCCTGGTATTTACTCTTCGCGATCGCGAAAAATGCTTCGAAATCGCAAAGCACAACATTTCTCAGCCCAAACTTTACCTTTCGCGATCGCAAATAAAGCTTCGCGATCGTGAAGAACAAATGCCTAGCTCTTCAGACAGTCTCTAGTATAATGGTCATAACTTTTTGTACAAAATTCCAAATTGAAAATGGTTTAACTTTTTGAAAATTAGACTCCAAGGACTACAACTTTTGTGCTTTGCTCATCTACCAGTTCCTTATATATTACTAGATATAAGCTTTCAAAGTCAGCTCTGGGCAACACAAATTTCTTCTTCGCGATTTCCAAACTCTTCCCAGATAGGCTATAGTGTACCACTCATAACTTTTTGTAGACAACTCCAAATTCCAAATTGTTCAATTTTCTGAAAACTAGACATAAAGGGCAACTTACATTGTTGGATCATCTCAAAATTCCTTATAGATTGCGAGATACAAGCTTCCAAAATCGGGCAAGTGCAGCAGAAACTTTCCTCTACGTGATCGCAAAAGCCCTTCCACGATCGTGAATCACTAGCCATTTTTTCCCATTTTACTCATCGCAATCGCGATCAATTCCCCATGATCGCGTAGCATACTGCTGTAGCCAAAAACCAGCAACAAAAAATAGTGTAGAAATGGTCCGAAACCACCCCGAAACTCACCAGAGCCCCTCGGGACCCCGTCCGAACATACCAACAAGTCTAAAACATATCACAGAGTTGGTCGAGGCCTCAAATCATATCAAACAAAACTAAAACCATGAATCGCACTCCAATTCAAGCTTAATGAACTTTAGAATTTCAAACTTCTATATTCGATGCCTAAACCTATCAAATCACGTTCAATTGACCTCAAATTTTGCACACAAGTCATATTCGACATTATGGACCTACTCCAACTTCCGGAATCGGAATCCGACACCGATATCAAAAAATTCACTTCCGGTCAAACTCCTCAAAAACCTTCAAATTTCTATATTTAGCCAAATGACTCCAAAATGAACCACGGACCTCCAAATTCACTTTCGATTGCGCTCCAAACACCAGAATCACCATATGGAGCTATTCCCAGACTCGGAATCCCAAACGGACATCGATAACACTGAAATGCACTTCAACCCAAACTTATGAAATTCTTTCAAAAATGCCAACTTCCACAATAGGTGCCGAAACGTTCCCGGGTCTTCCAAAACCTGATTCGGACATATGCCCAAGTCTAAAATATTCATACAAACCTGTTGGAACCTTCAAATTCCGATTCTGAGGTCGTTTACTCAAAAATCCAACCTTAGTCCATTCTTTCACCTTAAAGCTTCCGAATTGAGAATTTTCTTTACAAATCAACTCTGAACTTCCCGAAATTCAATTCCGACCATGCGTACAAGTCATAATGCCTGAAGTGAAGCTGCTCATGGCCTCAAACTGCCGAAGAACGTGCTAAAGTTCAAAACGACCGGTCGGGTCATTACATTCTCTCCCGCTTAAACATACATTCGTCCTCGAACGTGCTAAGAACTGCAGGAGTTGTCCGAAATTACTGTTTAACACCTCGTGCACCTATTCGTGCTATCACAACTTAGTTGAGCACATTAGATCGATCAAATCTGAAGATATTCTCTTTAATTTAGGCAAATAAGCCTTAGAGCCAAATTTTAACATCCGGAATTCTCTGCCAGGGCTGCTTTCAACATACGAACATCGTATCAATCACCACATGAGGCACCCATACATTATTGTATACCTTTGCTGAATCCACACTATACATTGCATAACCCACATGGCCATAATAATATCCTTTGATAATAACTGCCAAATTCTACGAATCTGACACTCATAACACATCTCATGACACATATAAGTCCTGTTCTAACTCTTGCAACACTGCCATGGCGGAAGAGGTATGTAGAAACTTATAACCAACTGCCAATCAACAAATCATTGAGTTTTTCCTCTTTACTAAAACCATTGCCTCATTATGAATCAAATAACTATATTTGCCTTTTAATATACTTCATACAAACCCGGTTGCACCGAATCCCAAGTCCAATAATTTCGTCTTACCCAGTATAAGTTGCCCAAGCAATAAGCCACTTCAAACGCTGCCAAGATCTCAAATAATGCCGCAATATGCCAACAAGCTACAAACTCGAATGTGATAATAAGAAAAGAACTCTGGAAAGGACAACTCAGTCCACATTACTAATTAGACAACAGAAAAGGTTTTATGAACCTTCCTCGAAAAATGAGAAGAAAAACACACAATAATATATATAGGAAACTGTACTCAACATCATAGTGTTGCGGTGTACAACCCGATCCAAACAACATACCCGTGGCAGCGTGCCACCCGATCCACACATAGGACTCACTTAAGGAGATACACACCGAGATAAATTGGTCATTACTACTAAATACCGAATATCGGTTGCAACACACTAAGTGCATAATACCATCCTTGGGGACACAGATAGTGCCATAAGCTACAAAACTCAAGGACAATTTAGGTGCGATATATAATCTGAATCACAAGATTCATCATGCTCACATAACACCATCTCTACGCGAAACCTCAACACATAAGAAATTTATCAAGCTGTCTTACAGTTCACATGACACAATATAATATTACATGAAATAGCCAAATTATGAAACAACATCCAACGTCCGAATACTCCTCCATGGGGATTACCATGTTGAAATGAACACATCCGGCCTGATGTAGAGCCCATATTCACATTTAAATCCACCCACCGACCTCAAGCCGATTCTGACCGCATCGTACTAGGCTAATAACCTTTCAAGGGTTCATAATAAACCTCTTTTCCATCACTCACAAGAACAACCCTCATATCCGGAGCAAACCTCCACAGTCCATAACCCAATAAATCGAGTGCCCTCCAGGCATAAATTCTCAAATTAGAGATATTACCACGATCTTCATACTTGGTTTAAATCTTTAATCAATCAAGTGATTACATGTCATACTTATACAATATTCCCGTGAGATACGTTCCCACGACCTTCCGCACTAGATAACGAGTATGCACATCCATACCACCGGTCACCAAAATGTTGTAAAGCATATCAAGAATCCATAACCAAGATGCAAAGCCTCCGACACAAAATACCGACCTTAGGTGACGCTGAAGACAATAACAGCTTACTCCAAATATCCAAATCCCCTTCTTGCTCATCCAAGCTCGTGACATCCTCGTCAAACACCAAACCGCAACCTTGATCCTCACTTTCAAATTTCATACCGTTCACAGCACCTAACAAGCCAATATGCGATAGTACTAGAATTTTATCATAACTCCTGAACCATTATTAGGGTAAACACTTCATCAGATATAAACGTTTTTACTTAACTCATTCCAAGAGAACCATAGCTACACGCGAGTGAATTCTCATAACCATAGAACATTCAAATCCTCAAGTAGTGGTCTAAACCACCATGACCCTTCCGGGATCCGCCTACACATAACAAGGCCATAATACTTGAATACTTCTAAATAAAAATCAATTACAGCGGCCGTCAAGCCTCGTACGTACCGCCACAAATCACATGCATATCTTAATCATGCTGAAGGAACTGATCACCACCACCATTATGCCAATTCAACTATGGCTAATCAATCTAACTTCTTCTAATTCATTCTTAACTTGCCTTAGAGATAATAATAGCTCCATTCCTTACATCACCAACCTAAATCCACACTCACCTTAAGTAACACTATTCCACGAGACCACATTCTCTCCAAACCCATGAACCATTTCACACCCTCCTTGTACACACATTTGCATCTTCAACTGATACACTCATTCTAATAATTCCTCAATGAATTCGAAGTCTTTTTCTCATTTTCCTCCTAATGCTACATTGCAAGTCAAAAATATCACAGAACATTCCGAGCCTCTTACATAATCTTCTACAAAAGCTCAATTATTAACCATACTTATGGACTCAAAATCCTTAGGCACCACACTTTAACCTTTGAATCTACTAGGACCATTATTGAGAGCCACCCATTCTGACTTGGTCCTGAATATAATCAATAAGGCCAATTATAGCATGCATTCCTCAAATTCTTTGCTCAAACCACTACTAATGAACCTCTTCCATAGTCATAATATCTCGCCAATATACCAATAACCAAAAATCTCATAAATAAATGACCATGCAACCCAATCAAATGCGGTGGGAATCTCCCACTTAGCTTGAAGCTACTATTACACAACCCTGGAACCTACCAAGGTCCTTTATCTCTTATTGACATGATCTTGCACAATCAAACCGCCAAATTCCTCGAAATCCTTCCGTTAGCATTTTATGAACACTCTGAATCTCTAGCAACATCCATATATTCGACCTCTTAGTGGATAGCCAGTAAAATCCTTCATAGAAACTTCGCCAACCATGAACCTGCTCACAGAAGATAACCCACATATGGAAATTACATGCCGACATCTCCCAATAAAGCTGCACTTGCCAACTACTACAAAATCAGTAACCCATCATGAGCCCATTCTCACTCACTAACTGCACAAGTCCATTCACTCTTCGTGGACATCAACTAGAGGCGCAACAATATATTCCAATCCAAAGTCATGTTATATCCTTCTTCATACAAGCAACTTTTTTCTAATGCACTCAATTTCCCATCGTATGGCAGCCAATATTTCAAATCGAGCTCGCAGACCCAGTCACTGACCACCGTGAATCCCAATTCACTCTAAATTTTTCCTCAAGGTGTGTAGTTATACTGCCACTAAACCCATATGCTACTCTGCCACTCTCCCACTTTGGTCAAACTCACTCCTTTAAGCAACTACTCGACTCCTATTTCTCACATTTGGCCTTCTAAGAGTTTAATCACCACAAGACACTTCCCACATGCTCTTCCTCATCCTTCGCTGCCCAGTCAAATATGAAGGAGGAAATATCACACACCATATCTGCAGTACCATTACAATTCCTCAATTTTTGATTTAGAACCATCGCTTCATGTCACATAAGATTTAATGGGAATGAAATGAAGGCATAAGCCTCAAGGGAATCAAACTGCACGATGAGGAACCAAGAAGGAAAATGCTCCTAACAACGCTGTAGCCTCTCGAAGATAAGTACAGACGACTCCGTACCGATCCGCAAGACACTACTAGACTCGCTCATGACTCGTGAGACCTAAGTGAACCTAGTGCTCTGATACCATACTGTCACGACCCAAAATCCACTAAGGGTCGTGATAGAGCCAGACACCACTGTTAGGCAAGCCAACACCAAGAAGTTAATTAAATTCCCATTTTAGTATTTATTAAAATCATTACTTTTATACATTAAACAATAAATAATGAAATTCATTGAAATAAGACGATGTCTTTAACCAACTTAATATTTAATAATCCTATAATCATCCTAGAACCCGGTATCACAAGTGCATGAGCTATTTTTAGGAAATCAAATGAAGTGCAATAACTGTCCGGAATACAATTTGGACAGAAGGTAAATACTTTACACTGAAAGAGACTATGCCAGCTGCGGATTGCCTCGAGAGATGCAGCTCACCTAAGTCTCTGTATCATCTATACTGCTACGCCCATTAGGCCGCTAGGGGTATATGTGCCTGTGCAATAAAAATACACAGCAAGTGTAGCATGAGTACAAAAAAACAACGTGTACTCAGTAAGTATCCCGTCTAATCTCAAACAAGTAGAGACGACAGGTTGACTTTGACACTTACTAGTGGTCCAATAATAATATATCAATAATATAGTAAATCGAGGGTTTTTATAAAAACAATGGTTGTAACTCAATAGCATGAAGCAAGTAAACAATTCTCTTATTCATAGGAAAATTTCCAAATTCGTTTTCATCATTTATACATTTATTCTCAATCCGTGGAAGTAATATCCTCATTTATAAATATCAAGGCAAGCAATACAAGCATGCACAAATCATGTCGAGGACGTACGGCCCGATCCAATAATATTTAAACATTGCACTGCCAGAGGGTCAAATGGCGCGAACCATAGATGCATTTGTTACCCTGCTCGCGAATTATACATGCGACGCGGTCAAATATAAATAAACAATTACCCCGCTCGCAAATCATACATGCGACGTAGGTACACAAAGAAACACGCATTCAAAAAATCAATCAAGACTTCACCGGGGAAAAAAAATTACCTAAAGAAATAGCAATTCTCTTTAACGGTCAAGAAAATGATGTTTAATTACTTTAGAAATTCATTTACCAATTCAATATGATTTAAGAATTTTAAATCGACAACAAGATTCCAAATATTACAAGTAGAGTATGCTTTTGGATCCTAGACTATCCGGACTTACGCATAATAGTAGCTATGCACGGACTATCGTCACCTTGTACGTATGTAACCCCCACAAATAGGAGCACACATCCAATTAATTTACCTATGGGGACAATTCAAGATTAGAAAGGAGACTCACCTCGCTCTGAAGTTCCAAAACCGGCTTCTAAGCCCTTCCGACGACTCAAATCGATGTACAATGCTCCAAACTTGCCAATAAATGAGAAAATCCATAAACATATGCTCTAATACACACAACAACAATTTAGATAAATTCCTAACTCCGTTCGAAAAGTTGACAAAATCGCCCTCGGGTCTACGTTCCTGGATTCCAAAAAAACTCATAAAATCCGACAATTCATTCCGATACGAGTTCAACCATACCAATTTTATCAAATTCCGATAACAACTTGACCTCCAAATCTTGAATTTTCGTTCTTGAAAAGTTTTACAAAAATCTTGATTTCTTCCATTTAAATCCAAAATAAATGATTAATATAACCATAGAATCATGAAGTATAATTACTTTTCAGATATAGAACATTTACCCCAATCCATATGGTAAAAATCACCTCAAAACTCGCTTCAATCCAAGCTCCATAGCTCCAAATATGATAAAAATGGCCGAAACCTCGAAATATAGCTTCTACCCAGGTATTTACTCTTTGCGATCACGGAAAATGCTTTGAAATCGCGAAGCACAACATTTCTCAGCCCAAAACTTGCCTTTCACGATCGCGGATAAAGCTTCGCGATCGCGAAGAACAAATGCCCAGCTCTTCCAGAAAGTCTCTAGTATAATGGCTATAACATTTTGTACAAAATTCCAAATTGTAAATGGTTTATCTTTTTAAAAACTAGACTCCAAGGAATGCAGCTTTCATGCTTTGCTCATCTACCTATTCCTTATATATTACAAGACATAAGCTTCCAAAGCCAGCCCTGTGCAACACAAATTTCTTCTTCGCGATTTCCAAAATCTTCACGGATGGGCTGTAGTGTACCACTCATAACCTTTTGTAAACAACTCCAAATGACAAATTGTTTAATTTTCTCAAAACTAGACACAAAGGGCTACAACTTTTATTTTGAATCATCTCCAAATTCCTTATAGATTGTGAGATACAAGCTTCCAAAATTGGGTCAATGCAGCAGAAACTTTCCTCTATGCGATCGCGAAAGCCCTTTCGCGATCGCGAATCACTAGCCATTTTCTCTCATTTTACTCATCGCGACCAATTCCCTGCGATCACGTAATAGACTGCTGTAGCAAAAACCAGCAACTAAAATGGTCTAGAAATGGTCTGAAACCAACCCAAAACTCACCTGAGCCCCTCGGGACCCCGTCTTGTCACGACCCAAAATCCACTAAGCGTCGTGGTGGCGTCGGACACCACTGTCAGGAACGCCAACCAAAATATTCAATTAAATTCCCATTTTTGTATTGTCAAAATCATTTTTCTTTACATATTAAATAACGAATAGTAAAATTTACGGAAACAACCGCGAAATCTTTAACAAACTTAACATTTAATAATACAAAAATCCTCCCAGAACCCGGTGTTACAAGTGCATGAGCATCTACTGATAAGGATATAAAATACAAAATCCATCCGGAATACAATGGATAGGAAGTAAATACAATATACTGGAAGGGACTGTACTAGCTGCGGCCGTCTCGAATAATGCAGCTCACTTAGTCCCAGAATCATCCATGCTGCTACGCCCAGTAGGCCGCTAGAGTTACATATACCTGTGCAACAAAAATGCTCAGAAGTGTAGTATGAATATTTAAACAACGTGTACTCAATGAGTATCCTGTCTAATCTCAAAGAAGTATAGACGAGAGGTCGACTTCAACACTTGCTAGAGGTCAAATAATAATATACTAAAAATGTGAGGAAATCATGGATTTATATATTAGTTCTAACTCACGAAGCCGGAAAACAGGTAAACACCTTTAACAAATAATAAAGGATTTTCAAGGTTTACTTTTCATTATCTTATTAATTTATCTCAAGCCATGAAAGGCAATATAAACATTTAAAATTCTCAGGCAACAATATATATCATGCGCAAATCATGCCGAGGTCGACAGCCCGCTCCAACAGAAATATAAATTGTGCACTGCTGAGGGTCGAATGGCTCGAACCATAGATGCATCTATTACCCCGCTCGCGAACTATCCATGCAACGCGGTCAACATAAAATAAACAATCATCCTGCTTACGAATCAATCATGCGACGCAGGTTCACATAAAAATACATGCTCAACTAGCCAATTCAGGATTTATCAGGGAACATTTGTCCAATTAAAAGCCAGTCCTCTTTTAACAATTTAAGACATTGAAGTTTAATCCTTTTTGAAATTAATTTACTAATTCAATGCGATCTAAGCAATCCAAGCTGTCAATGAGCTTACAATTAATCCAAGTATAACATGCTTTTGGGTCCTAACTACCAAGACAATAGCATAATAGTAGCTACGCACGGACTCTCGTCACCTCGTGCGTACGTAGCCCCCATAAATACGAGCACATAATCAATTATGTCACCTATGGGAACAATTTCCTCTTACAAGGTTAGAAAGGAGACTCACCTCGCTCCGAAGATACATAACTGGCATTCCACGTCCTTCCGAAGACTCGAATCGATGCGCAATACTCCAAAACTAGCAAATAATTATGTAAATCCATTAATATATGTCAAGGTACTCATTATAATCCAATTTATAACAATTCCTAGTCCCGACAGAAAAGTTGACGAAAATGCCCTCGGGCCCACGTGCCCAGAAATCCAAAATTTTTCGAAGATAAAATTTACCCATAAACTCACGAACTCAAATATATGATTTACTCTAAATTCCATACCCAAAATTGTAGTCAAAATCCAAGATTATCAAATTTCTAGGTCTTCCCTCAAACCCCAAGTTTTTCGAAAAATTCCTTGTCTAAATCAATATATAAACTTGGTATTTAACTCAAAGCTAGCATAAATTACTTACCTCATGACGAGTGATGAAAATGGCACCTCAAAGTTGCTCCCCATCGGCTCCAATGGAAGAAAATGGGGTTGAAATGAACCCAACCCCGGATCTTGAAAGACCTCACTGCCTCAGCTATTTCCGCACCTGCGGTCCTCGACCGCTTCTGCGGTTCCACAGGTGCGGTTAAAAATGCCGCTTCTGTGGTCCTCCCTAGGTCGCCCCTTTTTCGCTTTTGCGTCATATCTTCCGTAGATGTGGTCCCGCTTCTGCAGAACATTGACCGCATCTACGGTCCACTCCAGCTGCCCCTCTTTCGCTTCTGCGACCAGACTTCCGCAGATTCGGTCCCGCTTCTGCGGAACCTTGTCCGCATCTGCGGTCCTCAAGCCTTGACCAAAATTCCGCTTCTGCGGCTCCCTTTTCGCTTCTGCGGGGCCGCTCCTGCGGTTAACATAGCGCAGAAGCGGTTATACCAGCTACTAGACCCTTCAGCTGTCCAAAAATTCCAAATTTTGATCCGTTAATCATCCGGAATCCACCCGAGGCCCCCGGGACCCCAACCAATCCCAAAACACATTACGGACTTGCTCGAGGCCTCAAATCACATCAAACAACGCCAAAATCATAAATCAACCCCCAATCCAAGCTTTATGAACTTTAGAACTTCCAACTTCTACTTTCGATGCTTAAACCTATCAAATCACGTCCGATTGACCTCAAATTTTGTACACAAGTCATATTTGACATTACGGACCTAATCCAACTTTCGGAATCGGATTATGACTCCGATATCAAAAAGTCCACTTCCGGTCAAACTTCTCAAAAACCTTCAATTTTCTATCTTTAGCCAAATGACTTCAAAATGACCTACTGACCTCCAAATTCACTCTCGATCGCGCTTCCAGCTCCAAAATCACCATACAGAGCCATTCACAGACTCGGAATCTCAAACGGACATCGATAACACTGAAATGCACTTCAAGTCAAACTTATGAAATTTCTTCTAAAATGCTGACTTCCACAATAGGAGTATCCAAAACCCAAACTGGGCATACGCCCAAGTCCGAAATCATCATACGAACCTGCTGGAACCTTCAGATCTTTATTCAGAGGTCGTTTACTAAAAATTCCCATCCTAGTTCATTCTTTCAACTTTAAGCTTCCGAAATAAGAATTCTCTTCCCAAATCAACTCCGAACTTCCCGAAACTCAATTCCGACCGCGCGTACAAGTCGTAATACCTGAATTGAAGCTGCTCATGGCCTCAGACTGCTGAACGATGCGCTAGGGCTCAAAACGACCGGTCGGGTCGTTACATTCTCTCCCACTTAAACATACGTTCATCCTCGAACGTGCTGAGAACTACACTGGAGTGGTCTGAAATCGCTGTTTAACTTCTCATGCACCTTCCCGTGCTACCACAACTCAGTTGAGCACATTAGCTCAATCAATTCTGAAGATATTCTCTTTTATTCAAGCAGATACGCCTTAAAGCCCAATTCCAACAACCGGAATTCTATGCCTGACCTGTTTCCACCATAAGATCACCATATTAATCACTACACGCTGTACCCAAACATGGCTGCATAACTTTGCTGAGTTCACACCTAGCATCACTTTACTCACCGGACTACAATAACCTTTTTCTGATCAACTTAGTCAAAATCCTACTAATCTGATGCTCCTAGTACACCCCATGACATACACAGGTCTTACTCTAACCTTTACAATACCGCCACGATGGAAGAGATGTGCAGAAATTCATAATCAATTGCCGAGTCAACAAATCGTTAGGTCTATACCCCTGAAAAAAACCATCACCTTATTTTGAACAAAATAATAGTCTTATCTCCATAATATACTTCATATAGTCGGATTGCACTGATTCTAGATCAAGGAATCTCGTCTCATCCGATACAGCTGCTCAGGCAATACGCCACCCCAGACATTATCAAAAGTCACATATGATGCTACCATGTGCCAATAGGCCACCAATTCGAACGCGATACAAAAGGAAAACTAACTCTGGAAGGAATTACCTAACTCCCGCACTAATACGGTCTTTCCCTAGAAAATAGGAAGCGAGACATACAGAAATAGCATATAGAAAACTATACTCAACATCACACTGTTGTGGCGCGCAACCCGATCCAAATAACATACCCATGGCGGCGTGCCACCCGATCCACACATAGATCTCGCATAAGGAGATTGCATATCGAGCTAAATTTGCTCATTACGATAAAATATCAAATTTCGGTCACAAGCACGCTAGGTGCATAATACCATCCCTGAGGGGACATATAGCGCTACAAGCTACAAAACTCAAGCACAACTGAGGTGCGACATACAATCTGAATCTCAAGAGCCATTTGGCTCATATAACATCATTTCTTCGCGGCACATAAGCAATTTCTCAAGCCGTCTCACAACTCACATGATGCAATGCATCACTACATGAAATATCTGGCAACGAAATAACACCCTGACTACTCCTCCATAAGGAGCGCATTACTGAAATGAACACTTTGAACTGATATAGAGCCCATATTCATATTTGAATCCATCCACCGACCTCAAGCCGATTCTGATTGCACTGACTAGGCTAATAACCTTTCCAAGGTCCATAATAACCCTTCTTTCTGCTCTTAACACATAAGAGCAGCCCTCGCAACTGGAGCGAACCTCCACAGTCCATAACCCAATAACTAGAGTGCCCTCCAGGCATAAATTCTCAAATTAATGGTATTACCACCATCTTCATACTTGGTTTAAATCTTTAATCGATCAAGTGACCACATGCTACACTTATACAATCTTCCTGTGGGACACGCTCCCACAACCTTTCGAAACATATAACAGGTCCGTACATCCAAACCACCTGCCGCACCAATGCTGAAAAGCGATCAAGAATCATTAACCATGATACAAACCCTTTTTACAAAACACCAATCTCAAGTGACGCTGAAGACACACCAACTTACTTTAAACATCGAAACTCCTTTCCTGCTCATCCGAGCTTATGACATCCTTGTCCACACCGAACTGCAACCTTGATTCTTACTTCAAATTCCATACTACTCACTGCACCCAACATGCCAATGTATGATAGAACATGATTCTTATCATAACTCCAGAACCAATAATAGGTCAACACTTCATCATATAAAAACTTTTCACCGAACTCACTTCAGGAGAAACATAGCGACACGCAGGCAAATTCTTATAACCGTGGAAATATGCAAATCTCTAAGTAGGGGCCTACCTACCATAACCCTTCCGGGGTCCGCCTACACGAAATAGGCCATAACAGTGGAATACCTCTAAATTACATCAATTACGACGACCGACAAGCCTCACACGTGCTGCCATAGATCACTTGCATAACTTAATAACGCTGAAAGAGCTGATTTCTACCACCAATATGCCAATTTAACTATGGATAATCAATCTTCCTTCTTCCAATTTATCCTTGATTGCCTTAGAAATAATATTAACTCCGTTCAACACATAACATACTCCATCTGGACTCATCCCGAGTGACCTAGAATCACGAGACCATGTTGTACCAAATCCCATGAACCATTTCATACGTTTCTTGCGCGCACCTTTGCACCCTCAGCTGATATGCCGATTCTGCAAATCCTTCTATGAATCCGATGTCTTTTCTCATTTTCCTCTCAAGCGCTACACTACAAGTCAAAACATCATAGAACATGCTGAGCCTCCACTCATAAGCTGCTGCAAAAGCTTGATTCTCAACTGCACC
Organism: Nicotiana glauca; assembly: GCA_026770625.1. Taxonomy (NCBI): domain Eukaryota; kingdom Viridiplantae; phylum Streptophyta; class Magnoliopsida; order Solanales; family Solanaceae; genus Nicotiana; species Nicotiana glauca. The sequence goes on along the minus strand of MU777084.1, from coordinate 6,770 downwards.
TATAGGCTCGAAATCATTAGGCGCCCTTCTATATCCTTTTTGAATCCATTAGGATCGTTGCTGAGAGCCACCCATCATTATGCTAATAACCAAAAACCCCGCAAGTAATTAACCATGCAACCCGATCATAGACGGTGGGACTCTACCACTTAGCTCGAAGCCACTATTACACAACTCTAGAGTTCAACGGGATTCTTAATCTCTTATTGACATAACCTTGCACAATCAACCGCCAAAATTCTCAATATCTTACTATAGGAACCCCCTTTTTATACTCTGAATCATCAACCACATTCGTACGACCGATCTCTTTGCTACATAACCAATAAAATTCTTTGCAGAAGCTTCGCCAACTATGCGATCGCTAACTTGCTCACAGGGAATAACCCACCTATAGAAAGCTCTCCTCAACATCTTCCAGGGCCACTGCACTTCACTACGACATCAGTAACCCATCCTGAGTCTGAGCTCACTCTCCAGCTGCACAGGTCCATTTACCCCTCGTGGACATCATTTAAATGTGCAGCAACATCCTTCCAATTCAAATTTATGCTACATCCTTCTTCATTTAAGCGGCTCCTTTCTGTTATATTAAATCTCCTGCCGCACAAGAACTCCTACTTCAAATTAGATCCGTAGACCCCAATAACCAAGAACTAATATTCTCAAATCACCCCAAACTCTCCTTAAGGTACGTGGTCATCCCACTGCAAAGCCCATATGCAAGTCCGCCACTCTCCCACTTTGGGGGAACTCATCCCCTTAATCGACTACTCGACCTTCGCTTCATATACCTGGCCTTTTTAGAATTTTTTTTGAACACCGCCTGACGTTTCCCACATGTCCTTCCTCATCCTTTGATATTCAGTGGCTGTCTTAAATAAAAATCTATCTTCGTGGCACTTGAACCCACAATTGCTGCTAACTTTAAACCTTTCCGAAGGTCATCTTTATCGAACCGTCAACATTAGAAATACTGATTCAATCTTGAACCACCGCACCCTGCGATATCTGACAGTTGTATCTCCAATACTATTTCACAATATCTTGCCCCAAAGGCAAATTGTAGCAGATCATAACACCGACTAACTTAGTACGTTCAATTAGGACAACGACACCCCATCATAGAAGAAAGCTCCACTACGCTTGCAAATACCAAGTCTCATTACTTCCACCAGCCCACATCTGACCATCCTTAGTCCGCTTGCCTTTCCCATGTCGGGAATAAAATACTGAATCTCTCAATTAAGCACTGAGTAAACCTCCCTTCAAGTCATTCACTGCCCCAACACGTGGGCAAACATCCTATCATGATATCACTACTGTGTAACAGTCATTCGTAGGAATCATGGAAACTTGTGCCTAGCCCTAAAGCCCTCAACAGTACCGTTACTTAGCTGAAACATTAAAATATCCTTCCATAAGGCGACGATAATAATCCAATCAACTACACCGGGAGAAACATCCCGCACCACATCCGTAGTACCATTATGATTCTTCAATTCTCGATTTATAAAAAGCGCTTCACATCGCACAAGATTGAGTAGGAAAGAAATAAAGGCATAAGCCTCACAGGAATCAAATTGCACGATAAGGAATCAAGAAGGGAAGTAATCCTAATAGTCATGCAGCCTCCCGAGGATAAGTACAGACGTCTCCGTAGCGATCAACGAGACTCTACTAGACATGCTCATAACTCGTAAGACCCTAGGAACCTAGTGGTTTGATACCATGTTGTCACGACCCAAAATTCACTAAGGGTCGTGGTGGCGCCGGACACCACTATCAGGAAAGCCAACCAAAATACTCAATTAAATTCCCATTTTTGTATTGTAAAAATCATTTTTCTTTACACATTAAATAACGAATATTAAAATTTACAGAAACAACCGCGGAATATTTAACAAACTTAACATTTAATAATCCAAAAATCCTTCGAGAACCCGGTGTCACAAGTGCATGAGAATCTACTGACAAGGAAATAAAATATAACACCCATCCAGAATACAATGGATAGGAAGTAAATACAGTATACTGGAAGGGACTGTACTAGCTGCTGCCATCTCGAATAATGCAGCTCACCTAGTCCAAGAATCATCCGTGCTGCTACGCCTAGTAGGCCGCTAGAGTTACATATACCTGTGCAACAAAAATGCACAGAAGTATAGTATCAGTACGTAAACAACATGTACTCAATGAGTATCCCGTCTAATCTCGAAGAAGTAGAGACGAGAGGTCGATTTCAACACTTGCTAGAGGTCAAATAATAATATACTAAAAATGTGAGGAAATCATGGATTTATATAGTAGTTCTAACTCACGAAGCCGAAAAATAGGTAAAAACCTTTATCAAATAATAAAGAATTTTCAAGGTTTACTTTTCATTATCTTATCAATTTATCTCAAGCCATGAAAGGCAATATCAACATTTAAAAGACCTCACTGCCTCAACTATTTTCGCACCTGCGGTGTAACGACCCGACCCGTCGTTACGGGAGTTACCACCCCATTTTTCCCGTTTTATGCTTCTATATGTTTCAGTATATGGGATTGGAGAATTTGAAGTAATTCGGATAGAGTTCGATTAGAAATGAGACAATAAGTCTCTTTATGAGAAGGTTAGTTTGGAAAAGTCAACCGAATGTTGTCTTATGAGTTAGAAGGCTCGGAATGGATTTTTGATGATTCGACTAGTTTCGGGGAATGATTTGTGACTTAGGAGCACAATCGGAATTGAATTTGGAGGCCCGGTGTAGAATTAGGCTTGAATTGGCTAAGGTTGGATTTTGGCGAATTCCGGATGGTAGGTGAGATTTTGATCCGAGGGTCGGAATGGAATTCTGAAAGTTGTTGTAGCTTCGTTAGGTGATTTTAGATATGTTTGCAAAATTTCAGGTTATTCGGAGGTGATTTGGTTGGGTTTTAGATCAAATGCAAGTTTCAGAAGTTTTAGTTTAACTTAGGCTTGAATCCGATGTAAATTTG
>MU777082.1:67793-92602 GCA_026770625.1 Nicotiana glauca | reverse complement strand
AAAACCCAATCGCGACTTGATGAAATTAAACCAAAATTTCCAGATCAGTCCTATAATTCATTATCAAAATTCCGGCAGTCTTGACATCAAATTTGGATTTCTAAAACTAAAAATGAACCTTTAGATCATTACAAGCTTATGCTCAAAACGGCAAAAATCTTCCAAAAACTCTTCCAAAACTTATCCGAGCCTCGTGGGATCCCAACAAATATACTAACAAGTCCCATAATATGACACAAACTTAGTTGTTCCTTCGAATCACCAAAAACAATGCAAAAATATTAAATTCACCTCGGATTCAAGCCTATGAATTTTGAAACTTCTAACTTTCACATCCGATGCCGAAACACGTCAAAACTAGTCCGAATGACATCAAATTTTGCAGAAAAGTCCAAAATGACATAATGAAGCTATAGCAACTCTCGGAATTCTATTTCGACCCTCGGATCAAAATCTCACCTATCAACCGGAATTCGCCAAAATACTAACTTTGTCAATTCAAGCTTAATTCTACACCGGTCATCACAAAAATATTCCGGACACACTCCTAAGTCCCAAATCACCTAATGAAACTATCCAAACTATAAAATTTGCATTTCGAGCCCTCTAACACATAAGTCAATATCTGGTTAACGTTTCCAACTTAAGCTTCCTTAAAAGAGACTAAGTGTCTCAAACCTTACCAAAACTAGTCGGAATGACTTCAAATTTTGCACACAGGTCACATTCGACATTATGGACTTGCACCAACTTTCGGAATCACATTCCGACCCCGATATCAAAATTTTCACTTTCGGTCGAATTTTCTCAAAAACCTTCAAATTTCTATATTTAGCCAAATGACTTCAAAATGACCTCCGGGCATCCGAATTCACTTCCGTTCGCGCTCCCAACTCCAGAATCACCATACGGAGCTATTCCCAGACTCATAATCCCAAACGGATATCTATAACACTGAAATGCCTTCCAACCCAAATTTATAAAATTCTTCTAAAATACTAACTTCCACAATATACGCCGAAATGCTCACGGGTTATGCAAAACCAAATCTAAACATACGCTCAAGTCCGAAATCATCATACAAACTTGCTGGAACTTTCAGATCCCGATTCTGAGGTCGTTTACTCAAAATTTCAATCTTAGCCATTTTCTTCAACTTAAGGCTGCCGCAATGAAAAGTTTCTTTCCAATTTGACTCCGAATTTCCCGAAATTCAACTCTGACCATATGCACAAGTCAATATACCTGAAATGAAGTTGTTCATGACTTCCAACTACTGAATGACGCGCTAGAGCTCAAAACGACTGATCGGGTCGTTACATTAATATATTAATTAAATACATAAAAAACTCAACAATCCCCCACATGAATGGGGAATGGCTGTATCACGGAAGTATGCATGAAAAACTGTGTGATTCGCAAGTAAGGATTAATTGCATCTGGATATTTCGTAGTGAAATTATGTCGGATATACTCGATCAATCGGTAGATTTGATATATTTGAACCGTCGAGCTTTGGTGTATACCTAGACAAACAAAAGTCACACAAACAACCTTTAACCGTCTTTGGTTCTCATTGTTTTGTTCGTTTCAGCCATGAACACCGCTTGGTTTCATAAGTGCGTAGAGAACTGGTCTTACAAAGTTCTCCTTAAAGCGGCTAACACTTCACACTTACATAGGTAACTTCTAAACGTGTCATCCCGTAGATACACTATTTGATATACCCCGTATCAAAATTAGAAATTATTAAAAAGCCTTAATGCTTTATCCTTAGTACTGAACATTGTCTCATCACGAGAATGGACTAATAGTTTAGTTGACAATGTTGAACCGTTATTAATGAGTTTGTTTGATCTCCTTGAACCTAGATCTTAGGATCTCCAGTCTTCTAGGTAGAGTTACCGCCACTATGACTTGTTCTCGGCCACAGTCCCATTCCCCTTGATGACTTCTCAACTACCTCTCTAGTTAGGCCTTTTGTAAGTGGATCCAACACATTATCACTTGACTTTACATAGTCAATCGTGATAATTCCTCTAGAGTGTAATTGTCTAACGGTTTTATGTCTTCGTCATATATGACGAGATTTACCGTTATACATAACGCTCCCAGCCCTTTCAATTGCCGCTTGACTATCAAAATGTATGCATATTGGTGCCAACGGTTTGGGCCAAAATGGAATATATTCCAAGAAATTCTGGATCCATTAAGCTTCTTCACCGACTTTATCCAAGGCTATGAACTCAGCCTCCATATTAGAACGGGCAATACAAGCTTGTTTGGATGACTTCCAAGATACCGCTCCTCCACCAATAGTGAATACATATCCACTTGTGGACTTGGAATCAGTTGATCTGGTGATCCAGTTTGCATCACAGTATCCCTTAATTACCGCAGGATATTTACTGTAGTGCAAAGCAAAGTCCTGGGTATGTACTAAATACCCTAAAACTCGTTTCATGGCCATCCAATGAGATTGACCTGGATTGCTCGTATATCAACTCAATTTACTTATAGCACAAGCTATATTTGGCCGTGTACAATTCATGATGTACATTAAGCAACCCAACACACGAGCATAATCCAATTGTGATATGCTTTGGCCTTTGTTCTTTGCTAATGCAAGATTCACGTCAATAGGAGTCTTTGCAACTTTAAAACCCAAGTTCTTGAATATTTCAAGTATTGTCTTAATATAATGAGATTGTGACAGTGTCGGACCTTGTGAAGTCTTATGGATCTTAATTCCCAGAATTAAATCAGCAACTCCCAAGTCTTTCATATCAAACTTGCTAGTTAGCATACACTTAGTAGCATTTATGTTGGCAATGTCATTACTCATTACGGGCATATCTTCCACATATAATCAAACAATGACTATGTGATTTGGAACATTTTTAATGTACACACATTTATCACATTCATTTATCTTAAATCTATCTGACAATATTGTTTGGTCAAATTTAGCATGCCATTGTTTGGGTGCTTGTTTTAATCCGCAAAGGGACTTAACAAGTCTACAGACCTTCTTTTCTTTACCTGGAGCTACAAACCCTTCAGGTTCCATGTATATTTCTTCCTCCAACTCTCCATTTAAGAAGGCTATTTTAACATCCATTTGATGAATTTCAAGACCATAAACTACAGATAACGCTACTAACGTTCGTATGGACGTAATTCTTGAAACTGGAGAGTATGTATCAAAATAGTCAAGACCTTCTCGTTGTCTATACCCTTTGACCACAAGTCTTACCTTATATTTGTCAATAGTTCCATCATCTTTCATTTTCCTCTTAAAAATCCATTTAGAACCCAACAGTTTATTTCTAGGAGGAAGATCAACCAATTCCCATGTATGGTTTTTCAATATAGATTCTATTTCACTATTGACTGTCTCTTTCCACAATAATGATTTCGAAGAAGACATAGCTTCTTTAAATGTTTGAAGCTCATTTTCCAATAAGAAAGTCACAAAATCTGGTCCAAATGAATTAGACGTTCTTTAATATTTACTACGTCTTGGATCCTCTTGGTTAAGTGCACTTTCTTTTGTTTCTTGCCGAGGTCATTTAGATCATTCACCAATCGACTCACATTGCTTTTTATACGGATATATATTTTTAAAGAACTCATCATTATCTAATTCTATAACCGTATTATTATGAATGTCGGGATTTTCTGATTTATGAACTAGAAATCGTTATGCTTTACTATTAGTCGCATATACTATGAAAACACAATCAACGATTTTCGGTCCTATTTTTACCCTTTTGGTTTTAGGAACTTGCACTTTTGCCAAACACCCCACACTTTAAAATAATTGAAGTTGGGCTTTCCTCCTTTCCATTTTTCATATGGAATGGATTGTGTTTTGCTATGGGGTACTCGATTTAGTATTCGGCTAGCCGCAAGAACGGCTTCCCCCCTCCCCCCACAAGTTCTGTGGTAAACCAGAACTTATCAATAATGCGTTCATCATCTCCTTTAATGAATGATTTTTTCTTTCTGCTATCCCATTTGATGGGGGCGTGTAAGGGGTCGTTGTTTGATGAATAATTCCATATTCTAAACATAATTTTTAAAAAGGAGATTCATATTCATCACCCCTATCACTTCTTATCATTTTGGATTTTCTTGTTAAGTTGTGTTTCAACTTCATTTTTGTATTGCTTGAATGCGTCTATTGCGTCATCTTTACTATTAAGTAATTAAACATAGCAATATCGAGTACTATCATCAATAAAAGTTATGAAATACTTCTTTCCACCGCGAGATGGTATTGACTTTATGTTACAAATATCTGTATGAATTAAGTCTAAAGGATTTGAATTCTGAATTCCTTTCAACTGACTTATAAGGATGTTTAACATACTTAGATTCCACACATACTTGACATTTTGATTTGTCACATTGAAACTTAGGCAATACTTCCAAATTAATTTTCCGTAAGGTTTTATCATTAACATGACCCAAACGTATATGCCATAATTCATTTGACTCAAATAAGTAAGACGAAGCTGAAATTTTATTATTATTTTCAACAACCATTACATTCAGATTGAAAAGGCCCTCAGTGAGGTAACCTTTTCCTACAAACATCTTGTTCTTACTTATTACAACCTTATTGGATACAAATACACATTTAAAACCATTCTTAACAAGAAGTCCAGTAGAGATTAAATTCTTCCTAATCTCGGGAACATGAAGTACATTGTTCAAAGTCACAACTTTGCCGGAAGTCATTTTTAGAAATATCTTCTCATATCCTTCAATCTTGGTCTTTGTAGCATTTCCCATAGAAATCATCTCATCGGGTCCAAAAAGAGCATAAGTAGAAAAAGCTTCTTTAACAGCACAAACATGGCGAGTGGCTCCAGAATCAATCCACCACTCTTTAAGATTGCCCACCAAGTTTCATTCGGAAAGCATGGCACATAAGTTATCAACATCATCATGCTTTTCAACCATGTTTTCTTGACCCTTCTTCTTGTCCTTCTTCGGAGTACGACACTCCGTAGATTTGTGTCCGATTTTTCCATAGTTGTAGCAGTTTCCACTGAACCACTTCTTGCTTGGGTTGTATTTCGGTCCAGAAGCCTCCTTCCTCTTTTTGTTCTCTTCAACAATATTTGCTCCCATTATTGTTGAGTTTCCACGGCCTCTCTTTTCAGCAGCTTTGTTGTCCTCTTCGATTCTCAACCGAACAATGAGATATTCAAGGGACATCTCCTTTTATTTGTATTTCAAGTAATTTTTGAAGTCCTTCCACAAAGGAGGCAAATCCTCAATCATCGCTGCTGCTTGAAATGCTTCATTGATGACAAGACTTTCAATGAAATTTTTGTTAGTAAAAATACTAAGGTTACTACTTTCAACATCAATATTAATTTGATTTATACCTTCAACAAGGAGATCGTGAATAATCACTTGCAATTCCTGGACTTGGGTAATAACAGATTTGCTATCTACCATTTTGTAGTCCAGAAACTTTGCAGCAACAAACTTTTTCAACCCGGCATCCTCGGTTTTGTATTTCTTTTCAAGTGCAGTCCACGGTTCTTTTGACATTTCTACACCACTGTAGACGTTATACAAAGCATCCTCCAGCCCGCTTAGAATATAATTCTTGCACAAAAAATCTGAATGCTTCCACTCCTCAATCACGAGAAAACGTTCAGTTTCTGGAGTTTCATCGAACAGCACAGGAACATCTTCCTTGATGAACTTCTGGAGACTTAGAGTAGTCAAATAGAAGAACATCTTTTGCTGCCAGCGCTTGAAATCAATCCCGAAATTTTTTTCGGGTCTCTCCGTCGGTGCTAGTGCTGCCGGTGTCGTTCGGCTTGTTGAGGCATTGGCAGTCACCATTGGAACAACTTGGTTCACATTATCATTAGACATTTTTTGTAAAAGAATAACACAGACATTAAAATCACGTAGATTTTAATAGAGTACAAAACCACAAAGGTTTTACTCTTCCAGAAACAGTAAGTACAAATACATAAAAATATATTAAATTCCTTAAGCTTGTTATTATACTTTATTTAAAAAATAATTCTGGAAATGTAAATGAATATAAACAGAAATGTCAGAAAACCAATTCGAGCCCACTAAATTCACAGTGTTTCCTTAAGGAATTTAATCCCCTTCTAGTACCCAAGGTTATGGATTATATCCTCCCTGGATAGAACGAATTACACACTGGTGTAGTGGTACTTCAAACCCCAGTATTTCAGCGAACAAAAATTCGGTAGCAAATCATACTTACTATTGCTTTCTTTGAAGTTAAAATATGCAGAAGAAAGGAGGAGAAACTCAGAAAATTCGTAGTGAAATTCTTAGCAGAATAGTGTTGTATTTATAGCCAAAGTTGGGCTAAAATCTGAAGAGGTGCAACCCTTCAGAATGGCTGTTTATGCGAAATGGACACAACATAAATGTCATTACATAAATGGTCATTTACTCAACAATAAAGAGGTAAAATTGAAGAGTAGTTAATTTTCTGTTACAAAAATAGAAAACTAAAATTTGGATAACCGAATTGGATTTAATATTAATATTTATTTTAATATTAATATTCTATTATTAAAACAAATATTTAATAACATTTCTGTTAATATTTTACTATTACCAAATAAATTTGGTCCAAAAAATTAATCAATCAATCGATCATTTGACCAAATCCAAATCCGAAACCGAAGCCAAAGCCGAGCCGAGCCAGCCGAGCGAGGAACGACAATGATGACGACGGCGCGAGGCTTGCCTTCTTCTCAACTCTTTAAGAGATTGAAGAAGAGCAATTGCTTATATACCCATAAAAAACCTCTTTCTCTTCCAATATGGGACAATTTCCATTCACCAAGGGGAAAACTTGAAATTTCACTCAAAAATTTTATTTTCCTCCATTTCTCATTCACTCTCTTTTAAGTATTTAATATATTAATTAAATACATAAAAAAACCCAACATACGCCACTGTAAACAAAGGTTATTAAACTGTGCATATCCCTTTGTCTCGCCAAGCGAGACCACTTCAAAGGTTCGAGGCTTCTCGCCTTTTTCTCGCGTGGAGAGATTGCTTCTCCTGCTCAAAATACTCTACAACAACAACAACAACCCAGTAAAATCTCACAAGTGGAGTCCGGGGAGGGTAATATGTATGCAGACTTTACCCCTACCCCGAAGGAGTAGAGAGGCTATTTTCGAAAGACCCTCGGTTCAAGATAATAAGAAAATTAAAAAGGAGAGAATATTAGTTCACCACATAGATCATAGAAAAAATAAGAACATAAAATGCAGAAGGAAATATGCAAAACAAAAATGATGGCTAGTAAATATGTCTTGCACCGAAAAGAGAAAATAGAAGACACGACAATGCCCCTAGCTATTTCACACAAAAACCCTACTAGACTAGGCTCACAACAGTACAAGGTAATGCAAGACTCAACTACCTCCTAGACTACAACCCTAATTCTCGACCTCCACAATTTCCTATCAAGTGTCATGTCCTCGGAAATCTGAAGCCTCGCTCTACCTCTTCTCGTGCCCTCCACAACCAGTCGCTCACACCTCCTTATTGCAGCATCTGGTCTTCTCCTCTGTACATGTCCGAACCATCTGAGCCTCGCTTCCCGCATCTTGTCATCAATGGGAGTCACGTGCACCTTCTCCTGAATATCATCATTTCTAATCTTGTCCATCCTAGTGTGCCCGCACGTCTACCTCAACATCCTCATTTCTGCTACTTTCATCTTTTGGATATGTGAGTTCTTAACAGGCCAACATTTATCCATATACATCATGGACGGTCTAACCACTGCTTTATAGAACTTACCTTTGAGTATCGTTGGCACTCTCTTGTCAACACTAAAATCCGGATGCTAACCTCCACTTCATCCATCCTACCCCAATACGGTGTGCGACATCCTCATCGATCTCCCCTCCCCCGTGGATAACCGACCCAAGGTACTTGAAGCTGCCTCTACTTGGGATAACTTGTGATTCAAGCTTCATATCCACGCCCACTTCCCCCGGCTCAGTGCTGAACTTACACTCCAAGTATTCCGTCTTCGTTCTGCTCAGCTTGAAACCTTTAGACTCAAGAGTCTGTCTCCAAACTTCTAGTCTCTCGTTAACACTGGCTCATGACTCATCAATCAGAACTATGTCATCGTCAAATAGTATGCACCATGGCACTTCCCCTTTAATATGGTTTGTTAATGCATCCATCACCAGGGCGAATAAGCACGGACTCAGCGCAGAGCCTGGTGTAACCCTATTTCAACTGGAAAATGCTCAGAATCGCCTCCTACTGTCCTAACCCGAGTCGTAGCCCCATCATACATGTCCCTAATCTCCATAATATAGGGAACCGACACACCTTTTGTCCCCAAGCATCTCCATAGAACTTCTCTAGGAACCTTGTCATACACTTTCTCTAGGTTAGGAAACACCATGTGTAGATCCTTCTTTCTCTCTCTCTGTACAGTTCCACCAATCTCCTAACAAGGTATTTAGCTTTTGTGGCAGATGACCCGGTATGGACCCGAACTGGTTTTCGGATATAGACACTGTCATCCTCACCCTCGCTTCAACGACCCTCTCCCATAATTTTATGGTATGACTCAGTAATTTGATACCCCTATAATTGTTAAAACTTTGGATATCACCTTTGTTCTTATACAATGGAATCACCGTACTCCACCTCCACTCATCCGACATCCTCTTCGCCTTAAAAATAACATTAAACAACCTAGTCAACCACTCCAAACCTGCTCTCCCTACACACTTCCAAAATTCCATCGAAATCTCATCTGGCCCGGTTGCTCTGCCCCTACTCATCTTACGTATAGCCCCCATAACCTCCTCAACCTTGATACGCCTGCAGTGCCCGAAGTCACGGTGACTCTCGGAATTCTCCAATTCGCCTAGCACAATATCCTGATCCCTTTTTTCATTCAGAAGTTTATGGAAGTAAGTCTGACATCTCCTCTTAATCTGGGTATCTTCCATCAGTATCCTACCATCTTCGTCCTTGATGCATCTCACTTGGTCCAAATCCCGAGCCTTCCTCTCTCTTAACTTGGCCAGCCGGAATTACTTCTTCTCCCCGCTATTTTTCCATAGATCCTCGTACATACGACCATAAGCCGAGTCTTAGCCTCTGTGACTGACAGTTTAGCTTCCTTCCTAGCTTCCTTATATCTCTCCATGCACGCTCGCCTCTCCTCCTCACCTATGCTCCCCACTAACTTTATGTATGTTGCCTTCTTCGCTTCCACTTTACCTTGGACCACTTCATTCCACCACTAGTCTTCTTTATGCCTACCAGAGACACCGGTCGAGACTGTTAATACCTCTCTCGTGCCTTTATACAGTCTGTTGTTGTTGACCACATAGTGTTTGCGTCCCTACTGCTCCTCCAAGCACCCATAGCAGACAGCCGCCACTTTAACTCTTGAGATTTATCCTTAGTCAAGGCTCCCCACCTGATTCTCGGTGTTCCCCGAGCAGTCCGTTTCCTCCTCTTTAACCTAATACCAACGTCCACCACCAAGTGTTTATGCTGCGTCGTGAGTGTCCCATTCGGAATCACTTTGCAGTCATTGCACAGCCCGATGTCACACCTCCCCAGGAGGAGATAGTCAATTTGAGTCTTCGCTACCACATTTTGAAAAGTAACCAAATGCTCATTCCTCTTCGGAAATCTAGCTTCTCTGCTCAAAATACTCTGTTTCAGCATAATGTGCTGGAGTTCAAACTTTCAAAAGTGGAACTTCAGATCGAACTTGTACGAATGAAAATTTTCTTGGAGTTCAAGGAGGAGACAATTCAAACTCTAGGAAATTTTTTCTCCTAGAATTTGAATTGCACATGTAAAACTCATGCACATTATACTGAAGTTTTACATGTAAAAGTTCGAAATCTAGCAGATGTGCTGAAATTTTCATATTAAAAGCGACTGAATTTTAACTAATTTGAAAGAAATTTAATTAGCAATATGAAAAGTAGCTATACATTAATTTCTTCCTATTTTTACCGAGCACAATTCAAAGCTACAATTGGGCTGAAATAAGGACCCGCTATTGTTTTAGAAGAATCCTAGAGAGCCGCTCGCTTAATAGCTTAAACGGAAATTAAAAGTAGCCGGAAAAATATAATAAATATATAATTCATGTATAATATGTATATAATCATGTATAACTAGTATATAATTCATATGTACCGGCTAAAAAAAGTAAATTGTGAATTCATCTGGCTATTTGTGCAAAGATCCCGTTATTTTATCCAAATAGTTTCCATTTTCCTTTTGTAGTTTATAAATATGATTGATATGGGCTCTCTACTCAATTGGGCCTTCCCCATTTCACTTGATCAATGATACAAATCTGTATGATGGACACATTCGCTTGAAAAGTGACCGTAATAAGAATAATATTAAAAAAAATTTGTTTCTCCTTAATTAAAAGAGGAAAAAACATAATTATGCAATATTTAAAAAAATATGACAAATCATGGCAGTATATGTCATTTAACATTTGGCAGCAGCTAAATATTTGCATACCATATTAAATACCAATCAGTGATCGGAATCCAGCTAGCCTAGACGAGAATAGTGCCTTCCGATTTGTTCGCTCATTAATGTAGCTCCATTTCTTAAACGTATATCTCTATTCGACAAAGAGTATACCAGACTAGTACTAGTACTACTGGTAAGCCTAGGAGAAACTCACAACTACCAGACTATTTTCCTATACATACTTAATACAAATATATTTACCTGCTTTAACTAAAGTTTGCTATTTACCATAATTAACTGAATTTTTTCAATAAATTATATACATTACTCCCAACCCGTAATTGGTGCATTCACTTGAGGAATTCAGTTATATCTCTCTATCTTCTTATGATGCCTTCCTCCCTCTTTTTATTCCAAAGAGAAAAGCAATCTATTCTTATCTCTGAATGAAGACCTTATATAAAGTTGCTTGTGTGGAGAGAAACAATTTTTCTCATTTGTAAGACTATATTGGATATGTTATTGTTATTATTATGTGGAGAAAATATTAGAATATTTCTTGAACGGATTGGATTTGGAAAAGAAAGTAGAGAAAAACGACATTAGATCAACAACGTTAAAGTTAGTCGAAAAGTTAATCGACAACTTATATACCATTTTCATATAATATCCACACAACAAGAATTCAATTACACAACGTATAACTTAATATAATTTTCGTACAACTATAGTATAACTTAAATATATATAATTTTCATATATTCATACAAAAATAATGCAACTACAAAAAAATTCAATTGAAATCTAATTTCATACAACTATAATACAACACTAAATCACTAATACAATTTCTATATATATAATTTTATGTATAAAAGAGTATTAAGAACTTCAATACAAATTACATATAACTATTCATAAAATATACAAACTTATTTACAAATTTCATATAAACATACATACAAAAATAATACAACTTAAAATACATGTATGCCGCCATGTCCCTGCCACACGAAAGAACAATAATTCACAGTCTGAAATAAGTAAAAGTAAATCGAAAATGATAAACAAAATAAACCATCTCTTCCTTCATTATTATGTCTTCATATTTCTCTCTCTCATGCACATATACACAAGAGAAACAAACCAAGGTGCATCTAGAATGATAATCGTCATATATTGACAGGTTCAACAAACAACAATAACTTTAATTTTATTTTTTGAATCCGTAAAATCAACCTTTTGGAAAATTTCGACTATGTGCGCAAGATTTATAACTCGTTCAAGGACAAACGTTGGTACTTCAGGAAGGCAGAAGAATTCCTAGTTTATATATCTTTCCATGCATTAGTAATTTCCTTCAAAACCTCAGAATATGTATACATCTTGCTTTGAACCTCCATATTCTTTCATGTAGCATTCAATAAATGAAGCTACATGTCCTCTTTAATTTGTTGTTCAAACTGCATGAAAAGATTTCAATTAGAATTATATATATGAGGATACATTTTTTTTCATAATCTAAACTTTACAGCTCTATTTTTGGCCAAATTCAAGCTAATCCAACATATACAATTTGTGCTATATATGTGTGTAATACAGATTATGTAGACTTTTCTTTATATATTATATAAATAAGAGGTATTATGTGTAAAGCATCATGATTGTTTGTAGATTTTTTTCTTTATATAAATAAGAGTTATTATATATATATGTGCAAAGCATCATGATTTTAGTAATCTTTCTTCCTTCAAAATATTTTTGCATTAAATAGTCAAAATCAAATTTTAAAAAAAAATTCGGATGACAATATGTTGCAATAAAATTGTGATCCTAATCAAATAGCCATCCAAATTCATTGTTTACTTCTGTTAGTCGGTATACATGGATTATACACTAATTATATATATATATATATATATATATATATATATATATATATATATATATATATATATATATATATATCCGCTGCCTATTTTTCACTGTTTACTTTTTATGGCAGGTATCACAGACATACACTGATTCTACACATAGCATTGGAGGCGTATCCATAATTTAAGAATATGGGTGCACCACTATATTTTTCTAGATAAATATATGATTTAATAATATAGCCTTTTTAATTAAAATGTCTAAGGGAGCAAGCACGGATCGAACCCCTAACTTTGGGAGCGAAGGTGCACTCATTAGTTGTTGAGCCAAAGCGCTCACCGAGCAAGGGTTCACACATACTTATTTAAGAACAAAATCAGAAAATACAAGTGCTATGAATAGTCTAGGAGGGAAGAATGGGTTCACGTGAACCCACCCCTTCCCCCATAGACCCGCCCCTGTTAACAGCATACATCGATTATTTACATATTATAGATTCACGGATTATTTTTAGTTTAAGCAGGTGGGTGAGCAGTTATTTAGGTTATTCTTCATAAAGATAAAATGTTGCAAATTACGCGGTTCATTCATGTACTACTTATCTCGTGTCGAATAATATCATCCTTCAATCTGGTATTGATGTAGCTCGAAGAATTAAATGCTCATTTATCATCCATTCAAAAGTCTCTTTATTTATATATTCTCCCATAATGACCAAGGAAGTTGTTGCAACCATCATAACGCAGGAAGTTACCATTGCATTCTTCATATATATACTCGTCACATTTTGGAATATAGCCGGTATTTAACCATTCTGCTTCCTTGAAAAACTCTCTGGCCACCTTTTTCATCTAAACAAGAAATTAATGGAAAATGTTAAACTAAAAAAATTAAAAAAAAATAATATTGTATAGCGGCTTTTTAAATAATAGCCGATTATGTGTGTGTGTTTGTGTATATACACACAAACACACATTCTGTATGTTTTATATAAAAATTATATATTTTTTATATTTTTTCGACTACTAAATGTAAATAGTTTCTGGCGCGAGCTAAAAAGCCTAAAAGAATTCTCTACGGTATGCCCCACGAGAAATTAAAATTCAAGAAGCTAGCATATGGGCAAAGCAAGATGTCATTTTTAGATAAATGTTTTCCACTAATAAGTGATTTTTTTGTTTTTGTAAGCTCCTTATGGTCACAAGTCATTTTTTTTTTGTAATTAAATATTTTTATTACTAAGTAAATATTTACACCATATACCAAGAGACTAAACTTATGTACCCTCTTTTGTTGGACATGAAGCCCCAACGTAAGGTTTCTACACTACCCCTTAAACAACTATATTCCTTGCTAGATTATACTGGATACCGATTCATATTACTTAGGTAGGCATCCAGTTTTTTTACAAGTTTGAGCTTGTATATGAATCTCCTGTACTGTCATTTTCACCATACTCACAACATTGATTTTTTCCTTTTGAAATATACTCTTATTCCTAGCCTGCCAGACATGGTAAACAACTGCAGCCAAAGTAATTTTGTATAGCTCTGCTCCAGCACTCTTTCCTGCTGCTTTCTCCACTGACCATTATACTTCTTCATGCCATTGTTTCTTTCTTCTCACGATCCCGTGCCAGTGTAACAATTTCTGTCATATTTCCCATGCTACTTCACACTCAAAGAATAGATGTTTTACTGTTTCATTGCTCCACTGACATATTGAACATACTGTTTCATCAACTAAACCCCATCTAGCAAGTCTATCCTCGGTAGCTAGTCTATCTAGGATTGCCAGCCTTAGGATGAAAATTCATTTAGGCATCCCCTTGTTATTGCATACTAGACCTCTCCATGGCACCTTTTGAAAGCCCCCTTGTAGTTTTTTGTACAGCTCTTTGGTGGAGAACCTATCTAATTGCTTCACATCTTCTTCTGAGTATCCTGTCTCTTGGAATTTTATTTTTGCTTTGAAAATCTTCTATATTACCCAGGATGCATTCTTAGGCTCTGTGTCCCAAATACAGTTCTCTTTTCTATAATATGTATGAACCCATTGCACCCACATTTTCTCCTTCTTTTTACATATATTCCATAGCAACTTACAAATAGCTGCTTTGTTTCACATCTCTATGTTGGTGAAGTTTAGTCCCCCTGCTGATTTAGGTACACATAATTTGTCCCAAGCAATCAGTGCCTTTCTTGTTGGTTCAACATTCCCCGTCCATAGAAATCTTCTGCATATTGTCTCAATGAACTGTATAATTTTCTTTGGTAATATGAAGACTTGTGCCCAGAAGTTTTGAATTGTTCCCAA
Source organism: Nicotiana glauca (assembly GCA_026770625.1). Classification (NCBI taxonomy): domain Eukaryota; kingdom Viridiplantae; phylum Streptophyta; class Magnoliopsida; order Solanales; family Solanaceae; genus Nicotiana; species Nicotiana glauca. Next base: position 77,890 of record MU777082.1, on the reverse strand, counting down.
TACGCTTTTGATCAATATTGCTTCCCTGCATAGAATAGGAATTTGGCTATCCAACATTGCACTCTACTCAGCATCTTGTCAAGGGCTCATACTGGACTATTGATATTCTCTTTATACTCAGTGGGACACCAAGATATCTAAAGGGAATGTCACCTTTAGTATATCCTAGTATTTTCAGGATCCTGTTGCACCCTGTTGTCAACACCACCAAAATATACACTGCTCTTGCTTGTATTTGCCACTAGTCCAGAAGCTTTAGAAAATATTTGAAACGTATTGTGAATGTCCACCACAGATTTCTCCTCACCCTTGCAGAATAACAATAGATCATCAACAAATCCTAGATATATGAGATTCAGTTTAGCACACCTTGGATGGAACTTGAAGTTTTTGTTGCTTCCTAGCTGCTTGAGTAGTCTACAAAAGTACTCCATTGCTATAATAAACAATAATGGTGAGAGTGGATCTCCTTGCCTTAGCCCTCTTTTTGCTTCAAATGGCTTGATTGGCTTTCCATTGACAATGATTGAGTAAGATACTGTGCTAATGCAGGCCATCACCCAATTTACATATTTTTCTGGAAGTCCTAGCATCCTCATTACCAGTTCCACATATACCCATTCTACCGAGTCATAAGCCTTCTGCATGTATATATTTAGCATGCATCTGGGTGATGTATTCTTCCTTCCATAACCTATGATCAATTCATGGCTCATTATAATATTATCAGTGATCACTCTTCCTAGTACAAAGGCTATTTAACAATTATCTATCAACTCTGGCAAGACTTCCTGCAATCTGGTTGTTAAAATTTTGGATATGATCTTTTATAGAACAGTGCAACATGATATAGGTCTAAACTCTTTAATATTGCTGGGATTTTCACTTTTGGGATCAGAGTTATAGTAGTGCAGTTGATTTGCTTACACATTTTTGGGTTGTCAAAGAATTCCAACACTGCTTGTGTCACCTCCTTGCCCATAATATGCGATGCTTTCTTGTAGAAAAAAGCATTGTATCCATCATATCCTGGAGCTTTGTTGTCATCAATATTCTGAAATGCTTGTTTAATATCTTCTTCAGTTACTGCTCTTATTAGATACAATTGTTGCTGCCTATTCATGTTATTCCCCTGCTTCATTACTTCTGAGTTTACTGCTGGCAATTGTACTGATGCTGTTCCAAGTAGATTCTTATAGAAGTTTAGGATCTCAGCTTCCACATCTGTAGCTGTATTTAGTAATTGACATGCACTATTAAACAAACTACCAATATGGTTAGTGGCTTGTCTACTCTTAGTACAAGCTTGAAAATATGTTGTATTTGCATATCCCAGATTGAGCCATTTGATCCTTGATTTTTGCTTCATTATGCTTTCCTCAATTCCAATCCATTTAGCTAGCTCCTTCTTTGCTTCTTTTTCTTGTGTTATGCTTTCAGTACTGCAGCCAGGTCCATCCATTTGCTTCTGAATCCCCTCCAACTTTAGTCTTGCTTCTTGGATTCTTTGCACTGTATTGTTAAATTCTTGCCTATTCATCTGCTTCAGTTTGTTCTTTAGCATCTTGAGTTTCATCCATACTCCGGTAATTGTTTTTCCTTCTTCTCTTTTCCTCCATAATTCGTACACAACATCCTCAAATTCTTTATGTTGTGCCATACAATTAAAGAACTTGAAAGGTCTCCCACCATTCTGTTGCTCACAGTATATTGTTAGACTTAATGGGCAATGATCTGAAAAACCAGGTTGCAATACCCTTCCTCCATTTACAAACCATTTTGGATCCATGCAGCATTAACAAGAATTCTATCAATTTTATTGTGGACATGATTGTTAGTCCACGTATACTTCCTTCCAATTGTCTTTAGTTCAGTTAGTCCATTTCTCCAGATGAATTCTTTTAAGTCTTTCACTTCAAATTCCTGTACTGGCATCCCTTGAGCCCTATCTTCATTAGTAAAGATGGTGTTGTAATCCCCCATTAATACGTAAGGATCAGTATCACCATCTATTACTTTTTCCATATCTTCCCATAGTCTTTTCCTATCCTGTATAGTATGCATACCATAGACAGCACCAAATCTGAATTTATATTGCCATTTTGCATCTCTGTGACTCCCTCTATTATGCATTGCTGGTGCATTTCATAACACTCAAAATCTACCCTTGTTTGATCCCAAGCAACCTATATTCTACCACTTGGAGCCTGTGTGTAATTTGCTATCCATCTCCAGTTATTGAATACCTTATTTATGATACCTTCAGCCTTTGTTTCTTTAAAGCTATTCTCTAAGACTGCCATTAGCACTACCTTATTCTCCCTAAAAAAAATTTTAAGTTCTTTTTGATTATACACCTTATTCATACCTCTAACATTCCAAATTATGATGTTCATCATTATATATTTCTTTGATTGGTGTTACCTCCCTCTGCCTCTATCTCTAGGCAGTTCCCTCTCTTTGTCATGCTCCCCTCTCATTTGGAGTAGTCTTTGTACAGTGTCTACCAAGGCTTTGAAAGCATTTCCAGTGTTGATTTCCATCCCATCTCTTCCATCTCCATTTTTCTTTGTAGTAGATTTGCCTTTTGCCAATTGCTATTGTTCTTCATTTAAATTGTTGCTCTGAATACCTTCACTAATCTCTTCCAATTGCTCCAGTAATCTGCCTCTTGTATCAATTTTATCAGTCTTGGGATCTAACTTCCTTACAACTTTCCATATCTTTCCTTGGTTCTGCATACCATATGTTTGATGTCCCACCTCTTGATTCTGTATTTTCTTGTTGTGGCATGAGTGTCCAATTTGACAACAAGTTTGACAGTATTGGGGCTTCCGGTCATATTATACCATTTGCTCAATCAATTTACCATTAGGATCAACCAGTTTAATTGTCCCAGGTAGAGTGTTAGTTATATCCATTTCTATAAGGATCCGAGCATAGGAAATCCTATCAGCCACAATTGTGCAAGCATCACCATACAAAGGCTTCCCTGGTCCACTTCCAATTTTTCTAAGTGCCTTACTACTCCAGTAGTTCAACGGGAGTTTTGGAAATTTAACCCATAGCGGAATAGTTTTCAAAACCTCTTCATTAAAGTCAAATCCCTCAGTCCATGCTTTTAGAATTACAGGTTTATTGTTCATAGTACAAGGCCTATTCATCAACACTTCATCTTTTTGTTCAACACTATTCAGCAGGATTGTAAAATATCCATCACTATGGTATAGTACCTTAGGGTTTCTGATTTTTCCCCATTGAGAAACAACAAATCATTCAATAGCTCCTATAGTTAGAGTATTTCCAACTACATATATTATTATAGCTCGATTCCATTTCTGCTTCTCCTCCGCTATATCTTCTTCCATTATTTGTATTATTACTTCACCCTCTTGTATCACCGGTGGAACATATGTTAGATCCACTCCTTTTGCAGCTAATTTGTTCTCATGCAATAATCCAGCCCATGACCTTCCCAGATTGGTTGGTCTCGTCTGGTTCTGCTTGTCTTCCTCAGCTCGTATAGTCACTGTTCTATTGCTTTGCTCCTTTACAACACTATTTGTTACTGTTTCATTGGTTTTTCTCTGCTTGTGCTTGCATCTCCAATGGCAACTGGAGATACGTTCATCCTGGGCATCCCTTGGTTAGCGGGATTCACTGGGGTAGCTGAATTAACACGATTGCAGCTCAGATCTGGCCAATTTAGTTCACAATCGCTGTCGAGATCCAGTTCCTCTTCCTGCATTTTCCCCTTTGCATGTTATTTTTCTTGTTCCTTTAAGCTACTTTCCTTAATTCCACGATCGATTACTAGCGATTTGGTTTGATTTTTCCTTGGCCTCCCTCTTCCTCCCATTTCCGGTGGTGGCGCAGGTCATCTCATCTATCGTGCGCCGAGAGAAAAGAGAAGCTTTTTTTTTACGAGTCATTTTCCTTACACCTATCTTCACTTTTAATTTCATATTATGTTCTCCAATTAAAAATTAAAGAAAAAATTTAAACTAGATAAGACATACTAAAATATTAACATGATAGGTTGTTGGAAAACTAATTCAAAATTGTAGTAGGAAATCTTAGTTATTTAGGGTTTGCTTTATTTAATTCATATTTAAATAGGAGTTGCAGTTAGAATAAATATAGGAATAGGCTTTCCTGTTTCTAGTTGAAATAGGTTTCATACTATTATAAATATGGGTATTGATAGCTTATTTTATGTGTGAAGAAGTGTGAAGTTTTGTGATAGTTGTAGAGAGCTTTAAGAGATTTAAATATAATATTTTTCTTCAAATTGGTATCAAAGCTTCTACGATCTTGGGAGAGAATCAAGTAGCTTTCACTACCAGCGGGCGGTGCTAGCCAATGGGTGTCGCCCGTCTGGCCAAAAAAAATATGTTGGCAAAATCATAGATAGTTGCCGACAAAATTAGGTTATCCGTTGGAAAGTTTCATGACAGATTCAAGAGATATGGCACAAGATGAAGAAACTCTTCTTTAAAATTTGGAGAGAGGTTTAAAAAATTGGAAGTTGATTTTGTGCTTCAGCAAAATTGAGTGTTGGTGACAAAGTGCATCAATGTGAGTTGGATACATGTGCTTCAATAAAAATTGAGTGTTGATGACAAAGTGCATCAACGGTTGGTGACAAAGTGCATCAACGTGAGTTGGAGATAGGTGATTCAACAAAAATTGAGGGTTGGTGACAAAGTACATCAACGCGTATTGAAGACAGGTGCTTCAACAAAATTGAGTATTGGTGACAAAGTGCATCAACGGCTGGTGACGACGCGCATCAACATGAGTTGAAGACAGGGGCTTCGACAAAAATTGAGTGTTGGTGACAAGAGCATCAACGGTTGGTGACAAAGTGCATCAACGTGAGTTGGAGACAGGTGCTTCAATAAAATTGGGTTGGTGACAAAGTGTATCAACGTGAGTTGGAGACTGGCGCTTCAACAAAATTGAGGGATGAAGACATGCGCTTCATCAAAAGTGAAAGTTGGAGAGAAGTGCTCCAGCATAACTGCACAACAAACAAGTCAGACGTATACAACTTTGAACTACGGGAGAATGTTGGAAAACTAATCAAAGTTGTAGTAGGAAATCTTAGTTATTTAGGATTTTCTTTATTTAATTCATATCTAAATAGGATTTGCAGTTAGAATAAATATAGGAATAGGCTTTCCTATTTCTAGTTGAAATAGGTTTCATACTATACTAATTGGGGTATTGATAGCTTATTTTATGTGTGAAGAAGTGTAGAGATTTGTGATAGCTGTAGAGAGCTTTCAGAGATTTAAATATAATATTTTTCTTCATAGATATAGCCATAATAAAGAAAAAAAACTTTTGGTAGTTTTGTTTGGTACTTAAGCAAATTAAAAAAATAATAATTAAAACTTAGTTAGAGTTGGGAGGGTTGGGCTTTGATCTATTGATTAGCCTATCTTGACTCAGTTCAGTTTAGCCCAAGTAATTTTTAGGTGGATTGATAACCGCCCATTTAATATGTCCAAATTCAACCAACCTGCCCATTTAAACACTCCTAATTTCTTCCTTATAAATTGGAACGGATTAATGAGGCTTGATTTAAAGGCGCTTACCTCATATTTTGCGTAGTAGACAAGGTCCGATCCGCCTTCTTTCGTCAGTTCTTCTTCCATTTCATTGTAAACAAGTAGAAGGGCTTGATATGCTGGTCTCAGGTTAGAAGGTACTGAATCCATGGCACTAATGTCGCATCTGCACGTCAAGACCCCGTATATCAACATTCATCGGATGATTTAATTGTATAAATAGATTTTACACGATAAAACCTACTCCCACGTGATAATTTTCTCTAAAAGACATGAGAAATTCAAATATAGCTAGATTTATAAGTGGTAATTAAAAAATAACCACAGTTTCAAAAGTAATCGAAATTTAATCATTTTTATTTAAAGATAAATTTGAACGAAAACACTGTTCAAAATCCGAAAAATATTCCAGCATAATATACTCGAGTTCGAATTTTTTACATGTGAGCTTCCAGCATAATATACTGGAGTTCTAGCATAATATGCTGGAAGTTCATACACAAGTGCTCCAATCTCCAGTATATTATGCTGGAATTTTACGTGTGCTGAGCTCCAGCATAATATGCTGGAAGTTCATATACAGGTACAACAATCTCCAGTATATTATGCTGGAACTTTTCGTGTTGCAGCAACATAGTGGCTATTTTTCAATGACTTTACAAACGCTAGCTATTTTCCAACTACCAGTTCGATAACTAGCTAGCCCGTGCTATTTTCACCTAAAAGACCTCACATCATTAACCAAAAGAAGTCTTATACCTTCTATATAACTTTCTTTCTTTTTTTAACTATCAATGTCAGACTTTATTTGAATATTTCATTATAACATGTATTTAATACATAATACAGTCAAACCTCTCTATAACATCTCTATATAACAATCATTTACTATAAAAATCAAGTTTTTTCGGAACTATTTTTTATATTATGTCATATTATATGTCCATTATAACAACACTTCACTATAATAGCCAAACAATATCGAAACAAAATAGCCCGTTATAAAGAAGTTTGATTGTAATTCTTTTATTTATTTATGCAACCTGCTTGATGAATAACATAGTCTAAATGACAAAGATTGATTATTGAGTTTATGTGTTTAACTCTCGATTGCTTTTGTGAAAGGCACAAGTTCGTTATAAGTAGCATAAGCATCATAGGTGTCGTCAATGATGGTATACACACTCATTATTTTTGCTAACATTCTTCTTGCACAACTACATTGAGGCTCAAAAAACACCCCTATTGCCAGAAAATAACACTCCACCAATTTGTCTCTTACATATGTATTTAACCAAAAAATAAAATTTCGGTTAAAACTAGAAATTAAGAGAAAAATCGGGTTACTGATAATCAGGAGACGAAAAGAATAAGAAATTTTTGAGGATAATAAAGTAGTAAATAAGTTTGTATTTCAATGTAATCTCAATGATATTTTGTGTACTTACAAAAACTGAGACCTCGTCCTTTTATAGTTGATTTTTCTAAGAAAATGTATAATGGCTTAGCCTTAAAGAGGCAATTATGAGCATTAAATAACATTAAATGAAGCGTTACACAATCATTCCTATTCAATACTGATTCGCCAACGTATTTGACATTTAATACTGAATTTAGACTCCTTTATGCCATCAGATTCATATCTTCAATTCCTTCTGACTTCTTCGCTTTAATTAAGTTAAATAGATGCGAGACTCGTATCATTTGAATAGCATCTCATGCCTATTTAACTTTCTTCTCCTCGTATCTGATATTGCCCGTGCCTCTTAACTGATCATCATGTTTTGACCATTTGACCAGTCCACGTGCCATGCTACGTCACCTTCAATATAAATTCAGTTTTTTTCCAATACAGATAGTCCCCCACTTTCCATTTATTTATCAATTAAATATTTGGAAAGTGGATCTTCATTAAAAAGAGAATTTTTACCATAATTAATGCTATGACAGCGTCGACGCTTCAATTGTCTCTTCTATTTAATGCACCATATACGTGTCACCTTATCATTAGTTCTACGATTTTGTAGTCTTTTTCTAAGGCTTCTTTAACTCCACTATTCACGAAGTGATAGTTGCCTTTATTATAGGCTTTCCACCATTACACTTCTTAATTATCAACGGTTGAGTTTATATATAAACTTGCCCCCTTTTTCCTTTGTCTTCTTCTTCACAAGCTTTTTACCAAATTACTTGCTATTTACTCTCGTTCACTTCTTCTTCAGTTCATACCTTTTGTTCATATCTTCTCACTATGTCGTCTTCGAATCCTAACCCTAAAAAAGTCCCAATTCTTGATAGTTTCTCCAATGCTCCTGCTAGACATAGAAGAGGTAGAGGAGGTGTGCTTCGTGGTACATGGTCGGTTCGTGGTGGTACCTCTGGTTCCATCACTCCTTCTTCTAGTTCTGGCAATATCTCTAGAGGCTCTCTTTCTAACAAATCCTCTTCTAAGGGCAAAGAATCTTCTGAATCTAACCAAGAGCCTTTGGTTGAAGAAATTGTGCCAACGGATTTCTTGCGAACATGACAAAGAATCCCTTCGTGACCAAGTGATTAAATTAGAGAGAGCTGATAAATATCCCTCTTTAATTACTGAACCTTTGATTCAAATTGTTCGAAGAGTCTGTCGTTGGAGAGATGACACCCACATAGTTATTTCTACCCCACACCAAAGAATATCTTCTTATAGGGTTGGCTTTTCTTTCGTTTACACTTATCCCTTTACTTTGGGATTTATTCCTGCTATTGACCCAGTCATACTTGATTTCTGTCGTTTTTTCAAAATTTGTTTGGCTCAAGTTGGCCCTCTCGTATGGAGAGCAGTTGCTTGTTTGAGGTATATGCCAACCAAAGCTAATGTTGACTTTACTTTCCCTCATCTAATTCATCTTTATCACCCAAGCTATTCCGCAATGTTGTTTTTACCTTATCTGCAAGAAGTAAGAGGATTTTGGTTAACCCTGAAGATAATAAAGACCGTGGCTGGTACACCCGATTTGTTGCTGTTCCCACAATTGATTTGGTGGGTGAATCAAATATTCCTTTTCCTGAGAAATGGAACTTTGCACGTAAGTATTTTCTTTCTTGCCGTATCTGCTTTTGTTATTTCAACTTCTTTTCTAATTTTATTATTATTTCTTTGCTTTTTCGTAGCAACCATGGGAGATGTGGAACCCGTTCCTAATTTTCGTGGTTGGGTAGATGCTGTCTTGAAAGCTGTGCCTATAGAGGCACAAACTTGGAAATCTATTTCCAACAAACATGGTTTGAAAGTGAAAACTCACGGTATACATCCCTTTTTGCTTCTCATGTGTTAAATTCTTTTCCCCTCTTTTAAATTTTTATCCTTCTTATTGTCAGGATTTGCTATTCGAGGGATGTCGGCTGAAGTAGCTATCACCCTTCAAGCTTCTTCCAGTACTCCTCTTGCTTTGGAAAGAACACAAGCCACGTTGTCAAAGAGGAAAGTGATTGAAGAGGATTCTGACGTTGATGAAGATGAAGATACCTCTTTGACAGCTCGTCCTAGAACCAGGAGGCGCATTGTTTCTGAGGATAAAACTAAAATCTCTCCTGCTCGTACCTCCGAACCCGTTACTATTACCTCTGATGAAGAAACCATTCCAAGGGACACCCCTGAATCCACACATCGCCTCTTTATTGAGGGCTTCGAAAGTGGTGAATTAGGTCCGATTTTAGATGAAATTCCTCTTTCATCTTCCGTTCTTGTTCTTTCTGTTCCTCTTCTAATTTCAAATGTTTCCTTACCCACTTTTTTTGTTCCTGCCTCTTTGTCAATTTCTGCTCTCTTACCTGCCTCGACTCCTTCGACTACTACTATTTTCACCTCTTCTACCGTCCCTCCTTCTATAGTTCCCCCTTCCTCTGCTCATTATGCAGAGGAGGGTTCTAGTAGCAGAAGCATGGCTATGAGGAGTGTAACACTTGAGGTTCCTGCTAATAGCAATCTTTTAAGGAAGTCTGGCGGAGCAGATGTTTGGCTTGAACCCTTAATTGGTGATATTGAGAAAAAGAAGATGGACAGTCACAGTTGTCTAACTTTGATGAATAATATAGTTCACTGTACATTGAAAGTACTCTCCCTTTACTTTTTAATAAGTTCTTTCTTTTTAATTCTAACTTTCATGAGTTGTTTTTGTAGGCTAACCTCATTGGTACGGAATTGATGGGAAGAATTTCCCTCTTAGAAAAGAAGGCTCGTGAATCTGATCAGACTTTTCTTGAGGTTGAGAGGATAGCTAGAGAAGCCCGCTTGAGGCAACCAATTGTAAAGAACAGTTTAAAGATGCTCAGAAAAAAATAAAAGAATTGCAAGAGAGTAACCGTGACCTGGAACAGCAAAAGCAAATTCTGACTTCTGAATTAGCGGGGGCCAAGGCTTCTTCTAGTAAAGCTGAGAAGGATAAAGAGCACCTTGAATGTTCTTTTTCAGAACAATTATCAAAGTCAAGCGAAGAGATTAGAGAACTTAAGGTATTGTTGAGCAAGAAAGAAGAGTAC
>MU777082.1:43059-55738 GCA_026770625.1 Nicotiana glauca | reverse complement strand
TTTTTTTTGTATTTATATATATATATATATATATATATATATATATATATATATATATATATATATATATTAATTTGTGAACAAATATTTATTACAAACGACAAATAGTTGATAATTCTTTAGATATGACAAACGCATTGCATAAATTGTGAATTGCCTACCATTATATAATAAATATTAAAGATCATATATGCATATCTTGTTGAATTAGTCGAGGTACACTGCAGTTATCTAATAAATAAATAAAAAGCGGGCAAATGCACTTGTTGTATAATAAATTTTTGTGGGCTACAAAACCAAGTGTAGTTTTTTTTTCATTTGTTATAATTGAACAAATAAATAACTCATCATAAGAGATTTGAATTAAATTTTTGTGGGCTACATTGATTTTCTTGCCTTAAATTTATGATGTTTATCTCTAGCAGATTATCAAATACAAACCGATAGGATTTCTGTTGTTTTTAAATATACAATCTTTTCATGTTTGTTACTAAGATTCACATTTCTTTTTCGGGTTGTTTCCAGTAGTGCAATAATCTCTATTTTAAGTGTCCAAGTATATATGTCTATTTTAATCTCTATTTCCTTAAAGATAAAGCCTCCCACAATCTGAAATATGTCCAAGTATCCAATAAAATTAAGTGTGTATATACTCTATTTTAGTGTTTTAAAAGGTGAGAGCGAGAAACTATACATTTTATTTAATTTGTAAGCCTCGAAACATAGGTTGCAAGCCCATAGGCCTTTCATTTTTTTAATTATTTTATAAATTAATAAAAATGCATAATAGCACAAATTACTATGAGACACGAATCAATTATAACATCTTAATTATTAAACCAACAAAATGTACAAAAAAAGATTATCATTCATTAAAAAATATAATCAGACTACGCAACCACATTTTTCATGAAAACATTTTCTATAGAAAATATTTTTCTTTATACCAAACACACACTAAGGCTTTATAATTAGAATATTTAATGTGACGGCATATTAATTGTACTGGTCTCTCAGAGAAGCACCCCTAAACCCCTGAGATCATTCGACCATGACCGGTCAATCTCCTGTCATTGCTATCTCGTGCGCGAAAGATTGCTCATGCTTCCCAAACGTCACACATTTTTAGGTCATTAGTCAACAGCTCCCTGGACGGCGAAATAGGGGTGATTGAAAATTAGGTAATATTATACTAGCAAAGAGTATAATCTTCTATGCATTGCAAGTATTTAATTTATAGCTATCTTTTGAACATAACCACATTTACTGGTTTGACTAGGTAGAAATGACACTAGGTAGCCACTCTAAAGGGCTACTATTTAAGAATTAGCCAGTGTATCTTGAATTTCAGTTTTTTTGGTTTAAATTTTCGGAATAAAAATATCTTGAATTGTCCTAAAGTTAGAATTTTTAGTTTAAAATTTCAGAACAAAATAACTATTGGATAATCTTTAAATAGCACCCATGAAAATGATTATACGTGCACTTGCTGCTTTGACTACTTCAAGTCGTTCAAGGCTTGAAAGAAATGTAGCAAAGCCTTAACTTAGTAGTTAGTACCCCAGTAACTAATTCTTTCCTGGTTAATTAAGATCATAGTCCTTCAAAAACACCCCCTTATACTTACCCTTAATAATATTATATAAAGTATTTCTTGTTTTAAAAAAAAAACATTGAAATAACAGAAAGGCAAATGGGCTTCAATACGACTTCATTGCTGCACTTCAATGAAATTAGCCCTTTTCTGTCGGTATTCCGTCGGAAAAGTTTCACTCGCGACATTTTGATGGTCGAAAATTAGTCCTTTTCTAGTAGTGAAATTCCTTGATAAAACTGAAAATAATTTATTCTCAAACATTACTAGTATTAGTAGTACTACTACTACTGCTGCTGGAAGTATTATCATCCATTGCTGCACTCATATTCATATGACTCATTTTTCTCTCTATCTACAGAGCTAGCATATGAATATGTATGTTTTACCGTAAGTTTAGAATTTTGGGAGAGAAAATGAGAACAACCCAAAACCATTAATTGAATATTTCCCAATTGACAACAGCTAATTGAAAAAACATATATTTAATATAAAAATGATAAAAAGTATATCCATACATTTAACTTTTTTCATGACACTCAATTTGTTTAATCATATTCAAATATGAACATATTTTTAATATAAAAAAGATAAAAAAAAATTATTTATTTTTAATATTTATTTAAAATAATAAAAATAGATTTATTTAACAAACGATAGTTTTAATTGTCTATAGAAATTTTTAAAAAAAGTTTTAACGATATTTGTGTTTAATGTTAAGTTTTTTAAAGCTTTATTTCTTAAAATTATTTATTTATAAGTATTAATATGATGTGTCATTTTGTTAAATGTGGGTATTTTATTTATTAATTAATTAATGAATATGACTAGGCTGATAAATCAATGAGCTTTAATTTTTTTTAATTTTTATTAAATATGTTTTATTACGTATGATTAAGAACGTAGAACTGAGATTTGTTCACGGTAACATTACTGACAAACGCAATAATGCTACTTATATATCTTCAAAATTAATATTAAGAAAAAATTAAGTGTATGAATATATTATAAAAATAATATTACGTTATTTTAATTATAAGTAAAATGTTTGGGTAAAGTTAATTATATAGCAGATAATATAGAAGGTATTACATAAATGGGAGGATTTACTATGTCAATGTAACGACCTGACCGATCGTTTTGCTTTCAAGAATTATGTTCCCCTAATAAGACTTTTCGTACTTGTTTTTACTGATTTATGGCTTGCGGGGAGGGGTACTTCGGGATTTGGAAGAGTTTAGGTTTAAATCGGAACACTTGGTTCCTTAAGGTTGGTTTAAAGGCCAAATTTGACTTCGATCAATATTTTGAATAAACAACCTCGGAATCGGAATTTAACATTCCAATAGGTTCGTATGATGATTTCGGACTTGGGCCTATGCTCGGATCGGATTTTGGATGACTCGGGAGCATTTTGGCGCCTAATAGCGAAAGTTGATTTTGAAGGTTTTAGAAGTTCATTAAAATTTGGTTTGGAGCGGGATTTGGTGATATCAGGGTCCAAATAGAATTCCGGGATCGGAAATAGTTCTATAATGTCATTTAAGACTTGCACGTAATATTTGGTGTCATTCCGTGTAGTATAAGTACGTTTCGACGCATTGGAAGTAAATTGAAGAACTTGAAGTTCTTAAGTTTGATTCAAATAGTTTTAGGGTGCGATTCTTAATTTTAATATTGCTTCGGGCATTCCGAGAGTTTGAGCGAGTCCATTTTATGATTCTAAACTTGTTGGTATGTTCTGGCGGAGCCTCGAGTGCCAATCGGACGAGGCTCAGACCAAGTTGAGAATTTGGAACCACAGCTGAATGAACCAAAACTGTCATAACCGCACTTGCGGTTGGTCAGTCGCATGTGTGGGCTAAGTTTCACAGATGTGGCCATGGGAGGGCAGCCCAACTTTTGCAGGTGCGGCCCTTCCTCCGCAGATGCGGGACCGCAGAAGCGGTAAATCGCCTGCAGAAGCGGGCCCCAACCAGCCCAGGAATGTCCGCAGAAGCGAGGGCGCAGATGCAGCCCTTGGACAGCAGATGTGAAAAAGCTGGAGGCAGTGAGGTTCATTTATAATGGGACTTAGACAAATTTTTACACATTTCACTCACTCCTTGGGCAATTCTTGGAGTTTCTTGAGAGAGATTTTCACCTAGCTTTTGGAGGTAAGTAATTTCTACTATATATGAGTTAAATACTTAGATTATGGGTAGATTAACATGTAAAAATTAGTGAAAATTATGGGTTTAGAGGAAAATCTAAGGTTTTGATAAAAATGAAGTTTTACCACGAAAATGGTTATGGAACTTAGTGAAAATCATATATTTATATTCCTAAGGTTTTGGGTAACAATTTCGTTCTAAATTTTCCGAAATCCTGGCACGTGGACCCGGGTATAAATTTTGGGAATCTTGCATTTAGAGTTGGAAAATTACTTTAATAGTTGGGATATGAACTTTTAAGCCTATATTGATTAGTTTTTATACTATTTGGATAGTTTTGGATTGTTCGGCACTAAATTGAGGGTTTGGGCATAAGCTTGGACCGAAAAGTAGGCTTTGAGGCAAGGTAAGTCTCTTTTCTAACCTTGTAAGAGGGAAACTTTTCCATAAGTGAACTTAATTAATATGTGATTGAGAGATCTACGTACGCACGAAGTGAAGAGAGTCTGTACGTAGCTACTATTCATGCTATGTACGGGTAATTTTAGGCTTACACCATGCTTTGTGGATACTGTTATCTGATCATATTTGTTGATTTGCATTGAATGGAACTAAGTTGAGGATTAAAAGATTTCAAAGGTTTCAAGTAAATTATTATTTTGAAAATAATTGAGAAAAGTTACATTATATTTATATTTAACCGCGTTGCCAGTATATTCCACGCGCGGGGTGACTGTTTGTACTACTCTCATGAGGGCGGGCCATTTGCCTCGGCAGGTTAATAGATGCATCTGTGGTTCGCGCCGTTCGACCCTCCACGGTGCACAATTTATATTATGTTGGATCGGGCCGAACGTCCTCGATGAAATTTGTGTGTGATAGTAGAACTGGAAGTCCTTTTTATAACTTGTATAAACTCATCATTTAGAGATCATTTGTTTTAAATGAAAGAAGTGTTTTGGGTTATTAAATATGTTGGAAGAATTGTTACGCTATTTCCTGCTCTAAGTTCTATTGATATCTCTACATATCTTGTTTATTCAGAATTCACATTATTATAATGTTGGCCCTAGTAAGTGCGGGAGTCGACCCCTCGTCACTACTTCTTCGATATTAGATTAGATACTTACTGGGTATATTTTTTTATGTACTCATGCTACACTTCTGTACTTGATTGTACATGATTTGAGGCAGGTGCATCTGGCCACCAGTCCGGCGCATAGATTTAATTCCCCAGCTCGAGACTTCCTTATGAGCTGCTCTTTTGAGCCGTTCTGCAGCAGCTGGAGTCTCTCTTATGCTTTATTTTCTGTCTATTTCCTTTAGGACAGTAGACTAGCATTCTTTTGTATATTCTACTAGATTGCGCACATACTTATGACACCAGGTCTTGGCACACACACTAGTAAACTTATGACTTTGGTTTTTCTTACATGACTTCGATTTGTCGTTGCTTCCACTTATTTATGTTAGAATTGCAAACTTCTAGATCTTTTTAACAAACAAGGAAAAATCACTACTTAATAATTTGTTTAAAAATAGAAATTACTAGATTGATCAGTGTTGGCTTGCCTAACAACGGTGTTGGGTGTCATCACGGCCTATAATGGAATTGGATCATGACAACATGGCATCAGAGTGCTAGGTTCACGTAGGTCTCACAAGTTATGGGCAGACCTAGTAGAGTTTTACGTTTCGGTACGGAGATGTCTGTACTTATCTCGAGAGGCTATAGGGTGTTAGGAAACTACTCTTTATTCATATCATATCGTGCAGTTTATGGTATACTAAGTTCATTTCTCTTATTCTCTCAAAAATTGTGAGAACACGTGCAACAGACATTTCGGACCCGGGAGGAGCTGCTCCCCTCGTTGCTAGAGGCCGAGGCAGAGGCTGGGGGAGGGCACCGACCCGAGGTAGGGGACGAGGATGTCCTAGAGCTGTCCCAGTTGCACCACCATCTGATCCTATAGATGATCCCGTTATTGAGGAGCAGGGAAAGGTGACCGTAACAAAGCCTGCCCCGGTAGATTTCATGACAGCACTGGTCTTCCAGGAGGTCATGGGCCGTATGCTGCGATTCATGTATTCTATGACTCAGACTGGTTTACTTCCAGTAGACCCAGCCACATCTCAGGCGGGAGAGGGAGCACAGACCCCTACTGCTCAGGCTCCTGGGCATGCAACTACAGTATATTAGACTCCGGGTACATTACATGTGGGCGGAGACCAGCCAGTTGCTGCAACTGAACTCGAGCCTAGACCAACTGCAGATGGCGATCTGTAAAAGCTATTGGCCAGATGGACTAGGCTACACCCTCCTATCTTCGGGTTTAAGCGGCATAAGGATCCCCAGGACTTCATTGATCGGTGTAGGGACAGACTGCACAACATGAGGATATTGGAGTCCCATGGAGTGCATTTCACTACTTTCCAGCTGGAGGGCAAGGCCCGTAAATGGTGACAGTCTTACCTTCTTGGCAGACCAGCAAGCTCTCCTCCCATGACGTGGGACCAGTTTACACGGATTCTATTGGACATGTACATTTCACCCTCTTAAAGGGAAGAGTTGTGGTGTCAGTTTGAGCAACTCAAGAAGGGTCAGATGTCCGTGACTGATTATAAGGCGAGATTTTCTGAGTTGTCTCACCATGCACTTATGATACTTCCTATGAACGCAGAGAGAGTGCTGAGATTTTTTGCGGGGTTTCACCCTAGTATTCGTTCTAGCATGGCCAAAGAGGTTGATATGGGTACTGATTATCAGCTGGTAGTGGAGATTGCTCGGAGGATTGAAGGCAACCGCCAGATGGGTAGAGAGCAGATACAATAAGACAAGAGGACCCAATTCTCTGGAGAGTTTTGAGGTTCCCCAGCTAGGGGCAGAGGTCAATTTAGGAGGGGTCAACCTAGCAGGCCTACATATCCAATACCACCATTACCTCCTCGGGGTGCTCCAACGCGACCCTATTTCAGTAATATTCCAGAGAGTTCTTATCACTCACCAGTTCATCAGGGTTCTTCCGGTACCTAATTCAGTGCCATCCTAGAGGGTTCAATACCGCCCACCAGCCATCCAGAGTCTTCCCAGTAGTTATTCAGGCCATCAGGGTCAGACTTCGAGGCAGAAGCCTATGGCACCAAGGGGTTTTACAAGTGTGGGGATCCGAGCCACATGAAGAGATTTTGTCCCATACTTCAAGGCAAGGCAGTGCAGTAGGGTTATCAGCCCATGATTACAGTACCAGCCATTCGGCCGCCTAGAGGTGGAGGGCAAACAGGTAGGGGCCGTCCTAGAGGTGGGGGCCAGGAAGGGAGAGGTTAGCCAGTGAATGTTCAGTCAGGCAGAGGCCAACCAGTCAGTGTTCCATCTAGATTTTATGCTTTTTCAGCCAGACCAGATGTAGTGGCCTCAGATGCCGTGATCACATATATTATTTCTATTTGCGGTACGAATGCCTCGGTACTATTTGATCTAGGGTCCACCCATGCATATATGTCATCTTTGTTTGCTCTTTTCCTGGATATTCCTCGAAGTCCTTGGGTACTCCTATTTATGTGTCCACTCCTGTGGGCGATTCTGTGGTTGTGCATCGGATCTACCGGTTGTGTGTGTTCACATTCTGCGGTTATGAGACTAGAGCAGACCTTCTGTTGCTTGATATGATCGACTTTGAGGTCATCCTGGGCATGGACTAGTTATCCACCCCATATCATGCCATCCTTGATTGTCATGCCAAGACTGTTACTTTAGCGATGCCATAGTTGCCGAGATTTGAGTGGAAGGGTTCATCCGTTAGTACATCAAATCGGGTTATCTCTTTTTTGAAGGCTCGACATATGATCGAGAAGGGTTGTTTGGCTTATATAGATTATGTTCGGGACACCACCACAGAGTCTCCGACGATTGATTCAGTGCTGGTAGTTTGGGAATTTGCCGATGTGTTCCTCTCTGACCTTCCAGGCATGCCATCGGATTGTGATATTGATTTGGCTCCAGGTACCCAGCCTATATCTATCCCACCGTACCGTATAGATCCGAATGAGTAGCTTGAGGAGTTATTAGCAAAGGGGTTTTTTATACCAAGTGTATCACCATGGGGTGCACAGTGTTATTTGTGAAGAAGAAAGATGGGACTATACAGATGTGCCGTGACTACCGCCAGTTGAACAAAGTTACCATCAAGAACAAGTACCTGTTGCCGTGTATTATTCAAGGTGCTAGGGTGTTTTCTAAGATCGACTTGAGATCGGGGTACCATCGGTTGAAGATTCGGGACTAAGATGTTCTGAAGACTGCCTTCCGTACTAGATATGGCCATTATGATTTTCTAGTGATGTCCTTCGGCTTGCCCCAGCGGCATTTATGGATTTGATAAACTGGGTGTTCAGGACTTATATTGATTCCTTTGTTATTATCTTCATTGATGACATCTTGATTTACTCACATATCCTGGGGGAGCATGAGTAGCATTCGAGAGTGGTGCTTCAGACCTTGCGGGAATAAAAGCTATATGCTAAGTTCTCCAAGTATGAGTTTTGGCTAGGGTTTGTGGCATTCTTGGGGCATTTTGTATCAGAAGAGGGTATTAAGGTGGATTCCAAGAAGATCGAGGCAATTCAGAGTTGTCTACGTCCCACTTCGGTGACTGAGATAAAGATTTTCCTAGGGTTAGCAAGATATTTTTGCCGATTTTTGCAGGGCTTTTCATCCATATTGGCACCTCTGACTAGATTGACCCAAAAGGGTGCTCCATTCCGTTAGTGCGATGATTGTGAGGCGATCTTTCATAAGCTCAAGACAGCTTTGACTACAGCACCGGTTCTAGTGTTGACTACCGGTTCGGGGATGTATACTGTGTATTGTGATGCTTCACGCGTTGGCTTGGGTTGTGTATTGATGCATGAGGGGCAAGTTATTGCATATGCTTCCCGTCAATTAAAGATTCATAAGAAGAATTAACCTGTCACGATCTAGAGTTAGCCGCAATTGTTCATGCTCTTAAGATCTGGAGGCATTACCTATACGGGGTGTCATGTGAGCTTTACACTGATCATCGCAACTTACAATATTTGTTCAATCAAGATCTCAATTTGAGGCAGTGTAGATGGCTTGAGTTACTTGACATCACTATTCTTTATCATCCGGTCAAGGCGAATGTAGTAGCTAAGTTTTTGCAAGTGTGGTTGCCCAGTCTTCACTATTGGCGCAGATCAAGGCTCGGCAATTTGATGAAACGCATTTGGCAGTTCTCAGAGAGACGGTACTACAGGGTAGTGCCAAGGAGGTTTCTATTAGTGAGGATGGTGTTCTGTGACTCCAAGGTCACCTATGTGTTCCTAATGTCGATGGCTTGAGGGAGAGGATTATAGATGAGGTGCACAGTTCTCGGTATTCTATTCATCCAGGTGCTATGAAGATGTATCCTGACCTGAGACAACATTATTCGTGGTGGCGGATGAAGAAATACATAGTTGAGTATGTGGCTAGGTGCCTAGATTGCCAGCAGGTCAAATGCGAGCACCAGAGGCCACGCGGCCTACTTCAGCAGATGACTACATGAGTGGAAATGGGAGCGCATTACTATGGACTTTGTAGTTGGGTTACCGTGGACCTTGCAAAAGTTTGATGCAGTTCGGGAGATAGTTTGATTGCGCGGTGTGCCTGTTTCCATCATATCAAATAGAGGTCCTCAGCTAAATTCACATTTCTGGAGAGTCGTACGGGGTGAGTTGGGGACCCGTGTAGAGCTCAGTACAACATTTCATCCATAGACCGATGGGCAGTCGGAACAGACAATTCAGATCCTGGAGGACATGCTTAGAGCATGTGTGATTGACTTTTCAGTTCTTGCATTTGGTCGAGTTTGCATACAACAACATCTATCAGTCCAGCATCGAGATGGCTCCATTTGAGGCTTTATATGGTCGGGGATGTCATTCTCCCATTGGGTGGTTTGAGCCCAGTATGGCTAAGTTATATGTTACTGATTTGGTAAAGGATGTCTTGGAAAAGGTAAAGTTGATCCAAGAGTGACTTCGCATCGCACAATCCAGACAAAAGAGTTACGCGGATCAGAAGGCGCATGATGTATCATTTGTGGTTGGGGAGAAGGTTCTCTTGAGGGTCTTGCCGGTGATGGGTATCATGAGATTTGGAAAGAAGTTCAAGTTGAACCCAAGGTTTATAGGTCCATTTGAGGTGTTGAGGCGAGTTGAGGAGGTTGATTATGAGCTTGTTTTACCTCCCAACCTATCATAGGTTCATCCATTTTTTTCACATGTCTATGCTCTGGAGATACCACGCCGACTTGTCACATGTGTTAGACTTCAGTACTATTTAGCTAGATGAGAGCTTGGGTTTTGAGGAGGAGCCAGATGGTATTGTTACTAGGCAGGATCACCAGTTGAGGTCTAAGATAATTTCTGCGGTAAAGGTTCAGTGGAGGGGTCAACAGGTTGAGGAGGTGACTTGGGAGTCCGATGAGACATGCAGAGCAGATATCCACTGATTGCCGCACGAGCAATAGTGAGAAGCATCAACCCATCAAACTGGGCCAAATTTGATAAGGACCCTCAAAATTCCGTAGTGAGAGAGGTTGCAATGTCCTGAATTGCATCACAGTCGGCGGTTCATCTAAAAACTATTTTTGTTATACATTTATGTCACACTTTTACAAAATTGTGCATGTCTACTATTGAAACTGCTTTGTTTAGACACGTTGCCCCAATGATACAGACGGTATTGCTAGATCAAAGGCCGAATGAGTCAAGCAAATCCCATGGGGTACGAACTAACCTTCCTCTTTACAGAACTCATAATTTTTCATTGGATGCAGGCATAAGGATTGCGAAATCATTGTAACATATTACAAACTCATAAAACAAACATCGTTCAAGAATACGATTCTCCAAACCATTTCACTTACCAACGTTTTATATCAGCACGCGCCCGTAATGTTCTGTATGTCACAATACTCCCAGTAATCACCACACCGCAATCTTCTATCAGCTAAGAAACTCTACTGTTATTTGCTATTTTATTTTCTTGCATAAGGCTACCATTCTGCCTTCCGAAGATAAACTCTACCTCTATCTGTATCTGCATTGTATAATGCTACCATTCTGCCTTCCAACTTGCATAAGGATACCATTATGCCTTCCAACTTGCATAAGGCTATCATTCTGCCTTCCAACTTGCATAAGGCTACCATTCTGCCTTCCAACTTACATAAGGCTACCATTCTACCTTCTAACTTGCATAAGGCTACCAATCTACCTTCCAACTTGCATAAGTCTACCATTCTGCCTTCCAGGGTTAAGCTCTACCTCTATCTGCATCTACATTGCATAAAGCTACCATTCTGTCTTCTGAGGTTAAGCTCTACCTCTATCTGTATCTGCATTTCATAAGGCTACCATTCTGCCTTCCGAGACTAAGCGTTATCTTTATCCATATTGCACGGCTGAAAGATCGCCATATTGCACGGCTGAAAGATCGCCACATTGCACAGCTGAAAGATTGCCACATTGCACAGCTGAAAGATCGCCATATTTCACGGCTGGAAGATCGCCACATTGCATGGCTGGAAGATCGCCATATTGCACGGCTGAAAGATCGCCACATTGCACGGCTAAAAGATCGCCACATTGAACGGCTGAAAGATCGCCACATGCTACTGAATCCTTCATGGGCAGAAATATCTCCAACTTATCCAAATGCGTCATCGTTCGGAGGCACCATTCTCATAGCCCGAGAACACCATGTCATGGCCTGAGGACCCTTTCAATCTTTTTGCATATCAATATTGAAAGGTATCATTGTTCGAAGGCACCATTCTCATTGCCCGAGAGCATCATTTCATGGCCTTCGAATCCTTTATTATACTCTTCATGGCCCAGGACATCATGGTGTAAAGACGTCATCATAACCATTCAAAGACAATATTCATGGTCCAACGGGAATTTGCATCATGTCTAAATTTACACACAATATATGCTTGTATTACTTATTTGCAGGTAAACCAGCAAGCTACAGCCGTCCCGATAGGAGAATTTATGCTCTAGTGCCCGCAGCCGTACCATTCCCGTAAGTCGTTCACTCTCCCAGCCCGAAATATTATATCTGTTCTTGGAAAGTACCCTTCGGCATACTCCGTCGACGGATCCAAAACTATATACGGCATGATTCCTACAAAACTAGGGATATGTAGGCAACTCAGAAGCCAGGGTGCGACCTAAAACCCCTTCAAACCATTTCGCTCGGTCAAAATTGGACATCATATCTTTACCTGACAACTCTTTCATCCTTCCCGGGTAAAGAGGGGTAGTTGTTGACACCTAATTTTTTTCCTATATATTTTCAGTATAAGATAATCTCAAAATGGCATATATATGCATATGTAAGAATATTCAAGTGTTTTATTATTTTCCCATAATTTTTAAAGATTTTAAATTAATTTATTTTCCTTTTTTATCCATAAAACCCGATAATCATTTCCAAAATTATTATTTTTGGAAAATCATCTATTGGATTTTCATCTTTATGCTAAAATATAGCTAAGGTAATTTTTGTAAATTTTTACAAATTTATTTAGTATTTTTTAAGCTAATGTGTATATAATTGCAATATTAGTCTATTTTAAGATTTAATTACGTTTATATTCATAAAATCAAGTCCTATATTTTTAAAGTTTTAATTATATATTATAAATACATAATTATAAACTTTATTTTCCGATCGCTGGAACGAACAAAAGAAAGATCTTGTTGTTTCTACAACAATTTCTGATCCCTAGTGGACCTCTCAGTAGGATTCGAACCCAGATGAAGTTCTGACCATCTATCAGAGAAAAAAGAACGAACGGATCTTGTAGGATTCCCAAGAAATTCTTTGATTTCTTCCGGAAATAGATGATTAATCATCTGCTTC
>MU777082.1:32387-42930 GCA_026770625.1 Nicotiana glauca | reverse complement strand
TACATTCTGTACCTTGCTAAAAAACCGATCCTTGTTTACCAACCACACATTGTGTAACCAAATCCAATTCTCTCTTGATACGTTCCTAAAAAAATCCGATTCGGGCGGATTCTTCCCCCAATTAACGAAGAGATCTTGGCGGAATTGCCACATATGAAATTGAGCATAGTTTTGCAAAGAAATAGCCCACTTGTTTCTCGGGAAGAGATGGAAAACATGCTCAATATCATTTGATTGAATAGTTTACCCATCCCCTTGTTGTTTGAAGAAACCCTCCACTTCAATTGGTATTTTTTCACGAAAAGCAGACATGAGATAAGAAATCCAATGTTTCATTAAGATTCCGAATAGCGGTCCCGAATTCAAGTTGATTCTATTTCGACTCTTCCTCAGAGAAAGACGATCAAACAATTCCCAATCATGGTCCTTGCGGATCGGATCATCCATATAATATACAAAAAGAAACTCCAGATATTTGAGATCTTTCTCTTTGAATAAGATCTCAATTCTAACGACGGTTTCATTAGATATCTTACAACTAGAATCCGAGCAATGGATCTTAGAAGAATTCCACTTTGAAGCACGGCTCTTTCTATTTCTGTGCTGGAATTTGAGTTGTCTACCTTCCTCTTTCAATCGAAACACTCGACGCTTGTTTTCAGAAATTAATTTATTAGTTTTTATAAATTAAATAGGGAAAAATAGCTATTTAAAATCTAGTCCAATTGCATTTCAATTATAGCCTAAATCCTACCCCAATTTAAACCCAATTACCCTGACCCAATTTCTATTCAAACCCGACC
Source organism: Nicotiana glauca (assembly GCA_026770625.1). Taxonomy (NCBI): domain Eukaryota; kingdom Viridiplantae; phylum Streptophyta; class Magnoliopsida; order Solanales; family Solanaceae; genus Nicotiana; species Nicotiana glauca. The sequence continues at coordinate 42,127 of MU777082.1, read as the reverse complement.
CCTAACCCATTTAAACGACCTAAACCTCTAATCCCTTTGTGCAAATGCTGACTTTATTCAAATTTTACTACTACTGTTTTCAAATCATCCTTATCACTTACTATTTCCCAGTCCAGTTTTAAAATCTCTATGTTCTGTACTTTCACTATATTCCTAGAACCTAAGTTCTGCCCCTCTTGTATGAGCTTTGCCTTGGGACCCTTGATCTCCCTATGAACTTGGACACATAAGGGCTGTCCCTTCCACACTGCACACATCTCTATCCGGTTATGCAAGCCTGGGTGTAAGCACTGCCCGGGGTTCCTAGAGAACCTTAGGGAACTTTGACATACCCAAGTTTGATAAAGGCTTTAAAACAAGCGGCAGTTGAGGTGTTTTGTTCCATAACTCAGAGAGGAAGTCAGAATCAGGCTTCTTTCGGTTGTAGTTTTTTATTTTGTACTTCTCTTGTAATTCAGCATTTGGTCTACAATAATTTGTAATGAATATTGGGGTTGGCTAGTAAAAAGAGATGGGTAATTATGCATGTTTTAAGGACAGATATTCTGCATGACCACTTCTACACTTAAACATACTGCCTATAGGGTCTGCTGTTTCAAATTCTGCATGTTTTAATTCTATACTTAGATATGCCGCCTATATGATCTATTTAATAAAGTTCTGCATGTTTTAATTCTACACTTAGATAATACGCCTATAGGATCTATCTAATAAATTTCTATATTGTTTCACTTCTACATTTAGATATCATGCCTATATGATATAATGGCTATAACTAGACGTCATATTTACAAGGTTAAAATCAAATTCAAAATTAGATGTTATGCCCATAACGTTAATATTAATATTTTATAGAAATCATGTCTATAGGAATTTCTTTGTGATTAAATAAATCATGCCTACTCCACTTCATTAGTTACCATGCCTATAAGACCAAATTAGCCTTTAATATTAGATACCATATCTGTAGGGATTAAAATCAGCAACAATAGAGATTATGTCCATAAAATCTGAAATCAGTTTAGTTAAAGATCAGTTTGACTCGTACTGTGTTGAATTAGTTTAAACAACTTACTCCTTTCATTAATGCGGTTTAGAAATCATGCTTATAGGATCCAATTTACTCATTTAAAACTATTACTGCTTTGCCATTTTTGAATCAGTAATAGATATCATGCCTATAGGGTATCATCAATACATACTTAGGCAAGCCTTAGGTAATAACGATAAAATTGAATCCGCCTTTGTTTAATTAGCAACTGCTACAACCAGCAGGCAGGCCTGATTCGGACTTTTTGTCTGAGTTATATAATAAATTGGTCTGCTTCAACAACTAAAACTCCCCTGTCTTAGTACTTTAAATTCTAACCCTAAATAGGTTTTAAGTAATGTTATTTATGTGCTTTATTTGAGGAGGTATATATGTGCCTCTTAGTTGTTTACATGTTTTCCCTAATATGCAGTCCTATGTGTTTTGGATGTTGCCTTAGTCTTTTTATCTTTAAACCCCAAGTGTCAGCCTTAAATCCTCCCTTTTATAGGAATTGTAGTCCTAAATTCCTCTGGGACTGATAGGAATGGGATGAGTAATAGCATGCAATAGAGGTCGAGACTAATCCGCAGTTTAATACCTTAATAGGGTGGGAAGGGTAGATATGGTTATGATGACCGGTGCGCTAATACCACGTGTAGCCCCTCTTTTTTGAGGAGTGATTACCGGGCATTTCATTGATGTGATCCATATTATAAATAAACCTAGGACCCCCCTCCCCCTTTTATATTCGTTAGCATGCTTAGTTATAACTCTTTCAAACCTTGTTTTATTTTTATCATTTCCAATCACATGTGTATTTAAAATTTCCTCTTATTTGAGCCTTATTTGCTTACATGTTAATTGCACAAATTCACAAAGAACCATCTGGCCAGGAACCACTCTAGTAGATCCTGAGGGGTGCCTAACACCTTTTCCTTGGGATAATTTCAAGCCCTTATCCTATCTCTGGTTAAAAAAATATAGGTATAGTTGAACCCCATAAGTGCCCTAACGCACCTTAAAATCGTTAGGTGGTGACTCTTCAAAATTTGCAAACCCCTTTCCCAAAAGGAAAGAGTTGTCCCAAACGAATGTCGTAAAATTGATTTTGCGAGAAAAAGTGGGCTGGACAATGGGTAACAACTTCCTTCGAAAATTTTCGGAATCCGGGCACGTGGGCCCGGGGATGATTGGAAATCTTGCATTTAGAGTTTAAAAATTATTTTAATAGTTAGAATATGAACTTTTAAGCCTGTATTGATTAGTTTTTACATTATTTGGATAGTTTTTGATTGTTCGGCACCAAATTGAGGGTTCGGGCATAAGCTTGGGCCGGAAAATAAGCTTTGAGGCGAGGAAAGTCTCTTTTCTAACCTTGTAAGAGGAAAATTTCCCAATAGATGAACTTAATTAATATGTGATTATTTGTGGGAGGGCTACGTAAGCACGAAGTGACGAGAGTCCGTACGTAGCTACTATTCTTATTATGTACGGAATTTAGGCTTACACCATGCTTTGTGGATACCGTTATCTGATCATATTTGTTAATTTGCATTTATTGGAACTAAGTTGAGGATTTCAAGATTTTAAAGGTTTCAGATAAATTATTATTTTGAAAAGAATTGAGAAAAGTTACGTTATATTTATATTTAACCGCATCACAAGTATACTTCGCGAGCAGGGTGACTATTTTCACTACTCTCATGGGAGCGGGCCGTTCGCCTCGGCAGGTTAATGGATGCACCTATGGTTCGCTCCGTTCGACTCTCGCCAATGCACATTTTACATTTATGTTGGATCGACCCGAACATCCTCGGTGGAATTTTTTGTGTCATAGTAGAACTAGAAGTCCCTTTTATAACTTGTATAAATTCATCGTTTAGAGATCATTTGTTTTAAATGAAAGAAGTATTTTGGGTTCTTAAATATGTTGGAAGATTTATTTCGCTATTTCCTGCTCTAAGTTCTATTGATATCTCTACATATCTTGTTTATTTAGGATTTCACATTATTAAAATGTTAGCCCTAGTAAGTGTGAGAGTCGACCCCTCGTCACTACTTCTTCGATGTTAGACTAAATACTTACTGGGTACATATTATTATGTACTCAAACTACAGTTCTATACTTAATTGTACAGGATTTGAGGCAGGTGCATCTGGTCACCAGTGCGTAGATTTGATTCCCCAGCTCGAGACTTCCCAGTGAGCTGCCCTTTTGAGCCATTCTGCAGTAGCTAGAGTCTCTCTTATGCTTTATTTTTCTGTCTATTTCCTTTCGTACAGTAGACTAGTATTCTTTTATATATTCTACTAGATTGTCCGCATACTTATAATACCAGGTCTTTGCACACACACTAGTAGACTTATGACTTTGGTTTTGCTTACATGACTTCGATTTATATTCGTGGCTTCCACTTATTTATTTTATAATTGCAAACTTCTAGATCTTTTTAACAAACAAGGAAAAATCACTGCTTGCTAATTTGTTTAAAAATGGGAAATCACTAGATTGATAAGTGTTGGCTTACCTAACAACAATTTTGGGCGCCATCACGGCCTATAATAGAATTTGATCGTGATAGTCAAGAACATAGTAGACTTTTCAGGTGAAATGTTTATAGAATCTGGTCAACGTGATTATTATGATAACTAGTGCATAGTAAAAATGATTTTGTGTAACAAAAGGAAGAAAAATAATTTTGGGTATTGAACACAAAGTTGAATGACTTTTACGTAACAAAAGAAAGAAAAAAGATTTTTAGGTAATGAACACAAAGTTGAATGACCACCCATGAAATTTATTTCATATTCTGATGTTTTGAAGGAAATTACTAGTGCATGGAAAGACATAAACAAGGAATTCCTCTGCCAAGTATCAACGTTTTTCCTCGAACGAGTTATAAATCTTGCGCACATAGTAGAAATTTTCCACAAGGATGATTTCACGGATTCAAAAAATAAAATTCACAACATTGTTATGTTGTTGTTTATTGAACCTGTCAACATATGACGATCAATAATATTGTGAGCACATAATTATTTCCCTATATGAATTACTCCCATAATTTCAAACAAAATGATTTCTTTCTATTATTTTTAATTTTGTTGGTTTTTGTGGTATTTTCTGTTAATTGTTTGCATTTGTGTGTGCATCTTAATCCATAAAAAAATACAAAAATAATTTAGGCTTTAGGTTTACATATTTTTAGAATTAATTGGTAATTAGGAGTTCACAAAATATAAAAATCACAAAAAAAATAATAATTTATCTTGACATTGTTTAATTGGTAGCTTTGAATTTGCTAATTTTCGTTTAATTGATATTTGATCGGTTTATTTGATTTGGTAGTTTAATTTAGTTTTTAAAATTAATTTTGTGTTTAGTTTAATTTTGAAATAAGAGAATTAAAAGAAATTAGAGAAAAAAAGAATTGAATTAAAAATGAAAAGAAAAGAATTGAAAAAAGAGAGGAAAAGGAATTGGATTAAATTAATTGGGCTCTCATTTGATCTGTTAAGACCCAAACGCCCATGATCCCCAGGCCCAAGTCGATCCCCCACCCGGTCCAAGCCCCTAGTTTCCAGGACACACGAAACGACATAGTGTAATAGGAGTACTACGTCGTTTTGAGTTCTTCAAAGTGTGAGTCAATCCCAGCCATTCATCCTTTATCATCCAATGGCTCAGAGATCTCCTCTCATATTACATAAAACTGTCCGAAATTCTCAATCAATCTGAAACCAACCGATTCATCTCCACTTCCATCTCTCTCATCTCCAACCCTAACACCGCCTTTGTTTCTCTGCCATCTCCGGTGGCGGCACCGGCTCCGTTCACCACCAAATGAATACCCTAGTGCCTCCTCACTTCCCTCTTTCTAAATTCGTAGTCCTTTTCCCTCGAATATACCCAGAATCCTTCGAATATTACATCTGAGGTTGAAGCCCTAAAACCCAAAATCGATTTTCATGGAATTTGCTGGTTTGCATGGTTTTGTCATAAGTGATTTGAACCGAAATAGTTCTTACTTGTGTGTTCCCGGCGGAACAATCATTTGATACCCATTTTGGTTTGAATCAGAGAGGGCCGTTCTTGATTCAGCATAGCCAATCATTTGTTAGGTATTTGTTCTGCCTTTCTCTTTTGTTTTGTTAGTTTTTGTTTATCTTCTTTTCGTTCTTCATTTGTTCATTTTTAGAACCTCAGGACCCGGCTCAGTCTTTTCTTCTCCTTCTGTTTCTGTTGCTCATTAGTTTAATTTTGTATAGCAGTAACCATGAGTTAATTTGGGTTGATTTTGTTAAAAGGGTTAGAATTAATTCATTTTGTTTTCATAGTTAGTGTTAAAATTGTTAAGTAGTCCGTTTGTTTGTCTTGTTTGAAATCATTTGCTGGGTTCATAACTGCTGATAGGTTGATTAATTTTGTTTTGTGTTTTGTTGTAACCATTTGAGTTCTTTGGACTCAGTTCTCGGCCTCCCTTGTTTCCTGCTCTTTTCTTTCTTTGGCCCAGATAGCTTTGTTCATCCGAGCCTCAGTGCTTGATGACTAAAGGCCTGAAGCTGATAAAACTGGGCTATAGTAGTCAGGCCCATAGTCTAGATGAGGCCCTATTTTAAATTGACCGATGAGCTGAAGGTTAGATAGTTGAGACTAAAGTAAAAACAGGGGTACTGGGAGGGTACTTTAGGTATTTGGGTTTACGGAATATTTAATAACTGAATAGGAAGCTTCTAGTGAGGGTTTTTTTTTGTTGAATTTCAAAAATATGAGAGGTAAAAACTTGGATAGCAAGTCACAAAATAGGGGACTAAGCTGCAATCTAAAACCTGAAAATCTGCTCTACTTGCCTGTAAAGGCATTCCTACTGACTTTAGAAGAAGGAGAAGGTTTAAGAGCTGAAAAATTCCAGAGACAAATCTTGTAAAAATACTATTGTTTCATTAAAACTTGAGGATAAAAACACCAAAATACTACTGTTTCATGAAAGAATCTTAGAAATTTCTTGTAGTATTCCCAATATGACAAGTTTTGAGCAATTAATAGTAGAAATGAGCTGAAGTGTAGGTGATATTGAAGTTTTGAGTTAATTTTGGAGGGAGCTTGGTTTTGAGCTTTGTGTGGTATCCTTTGAGTTCCAAAACTGGTTTCAAGTGGTTTTTTGAATAATTTTCTTGCCTGATTATACTGCTGCTGACCCTGCTTCATTTTATCTTTTTCTGCTTTTCCAGGTATCTTTTGATTCTCATGGACATTACCTGAATATAACACACAAGCATGAATTTGGAAATGTGAAGATTGCTGTTTATTTGCTATTTTCTCTTCTTTTGATCTTTTTTTCGATGCTTGGTCACTCAGTTCTGTCTAGCTGTGTGTTTATACCTGCTTAGCAGCCTAGGGACTGTTAATTAGATTACCCTAGAGGACTATAATCACCCCTGTACCTAAAAAAGATTTGTTGGGTTTTCCAGTTTGTTTGATCTGTAATAATCGAACCCTATACAATCTGAATTGGGTTTGCTGCACGAGTTCGACGAGCACAGTGATTCGTTTTCATCGCTTTTATAATTCTCCTTGGTTAGTGGTGCATCTCTGGTATTGGGTCCTTGTTGTGCCAATCATAATTAAATGTTTATCATAGTGCATTAGTTGTGCAACAATGGAGATTTAATTTTGAGAAACAGGTTTAAGCTGTTTAAAATAAAAGAAACATGCATTATGCTGGAGGAATATATGATTGGTTTCATGCCTGAAAAGTGTTACAAACTTGGGATGCTTCATCAACTTGAGTTAAACCCTTAACACCACATAGCTAGTATTGTTCAGCGACAGTAGTTTTCTATGGTGTGAGTGGCTGTTATTTGAATGTGGTTCACTTAACATGGCTCCTGCTTAAATCTCAATCATGCCTCGTTGGTTATTGTCTGCAGCTTTAATTTTGTGTTCATTCAATGTCCACCTTAAAAATCGGCAAGGTTAAAACACATCTTGAATGTGTTTTGCGGCAGACTGGATTCGATCCCCATCCCCTTTGGCATTAAGCTTGGGCACGCTTTTTCTGGAATGGGCCCTTCACATGGGCCTGAAGAATATGACCAATGGATCTCTTTTAGGCTAACCCAAACTCTAAGAGTGAAATGAATTAGCAGTTCTTAGTTTCAATTTCTAATCAGGGATTGAGATCATTCGAGGTCTCTAAGTGAATGTAATCTCATTAACTTCATCTCATTAGTGGATTTTATAATTAGATATAAATTGATTAATAATCGTAGCAAGCTTTTAGGGCCGTATAAAAATACGATTGTGGTTGCGTATACGTTCGCGTAACATGACCATCATCCTAAAATTAATTCGGAGTATGCGTTCGCGCAACTTTTCTCAATCATTTCTTAATAACAAAATAGCTCTACAAGCTTTAAATTATTATTATTATTATTTTTAGTTCACATAAGTTCATTAAAATCACCCTTGGCCTTACTAGTAATTTCATAGGCTAGATATAAAATAACTAAATATTTCGTAGAATATCCTTTAGGGCCATTTAAAATACCAAGTGTGGTTGCGTATACGTCCGCGTAACACAACTACATTTCTAAACACAAAATCGGAGTATGCGTTTGTTGCTTCCAAACGCACACGCAAGTATACATGGTCGACAAGTAATATAGGATTGTAAGTCCATATATCATACCCACAGGGACTTGTGATTAACTATCAACTAAATTAAACCGAACAATTTATCTATTCAAGCGATTCCTAAAGTATGAATATTTAACTAAAGATAATTTAGAGTAGTAAACAAAGAAACAAAGTTGCGAATTATAGAAACGAATTCAATGTGAGTGAATATTCTAGAGCTATGTGTTAGCTAACAATCCCGTTGAGTTTTTCACTTAAATTGTCTAATTAATTTATCTAGTTTATTGATTGGCGGGGTTAATATTGCTCGTAGCCTTCTCCCGAAATACAACTCGCCTATTCAAGCTAACCTAATGCTTATATTCCTATGGAATTAGGATTAACAAGAACGCATTTATAATTCCCGTATAATAACCAAGCAAGGCGATTAGGTATATTCCTATCCTAACTGCAAATCCGCTCCCCCTAAGAGTTAAGATCTTGCTCTACTCAATCTTATATGCAATCTAGAATTCCCACTCCCGAGTTCAATCCTAGATTCGTAGATAGTATTCAATTGGTTATCAAGTAATCAAATAATTACGCGCAAGATTGAATAAATAAACCAATATTGATAAATAATAAGAACAATTCAAGCTTCAATTACAACGTTCATGTAGCACCCAAAACTCTAGAAAAAATAAACTATGAAATTAAAGGAAGAGAAGAGAAGAAAAACTAGTTAGAGGCCTCCTCCAAGCGTGGTGTGTGTTCCTCTACGTGAATTCTCCTTCAAGGTATGTTAGATATCCCTAAAGTGGCATCCTCCCATGTATATATACCAAGTAGGGTTGGACCCAAACAATTATACCTTCTCCAATGTGAAAAAGGACACTTTTCCCGGGTGACTAGCGCGACTTCTCGCATCCTTCGCGCGTTTCTTCGCGTGTTTTTCTTAGCATTCTGCCTGAGCTTCTTAGGATGCACGAACTCGCGCGTACTTCGCGCATCTGTTCCGTTCTGAATTCGGAAACACGTAACACATAAAAGTTGTAGCTCTTTGAGTTAGCTTTCCAACCATATATTGTAGAGCCAAAATGGAGTTCTGAGCAAAACGTTATGTCTATTTTACTAGGCAGTGCACAATATACCTACTGGAGTCTTCGTTTGCTCTAACTATCATCCGTTGACCCCCAAACACGATCCCGGCTTGTATCCTTGGGATTTTACTCAGATTTCAAAGTTCCAAATCACTTGAATTCATTCCATAACATCTATATATCTCGGAATCACTCCTACAAGGCATAAAATACACCATTAGTGCAAAACACTAGCGATTAAAGCTCAAACTCAATTGAAGTGCAGTAAATTAGAGTGTAATAATCGACTAAAATACGCAATTATAGCCTATCATCAACACCCCACACTTAAACGTTGCTCGTCCTCGAGTCAACCAAAAACTTACTCTATCTATGAGCACTTAACATATTTGAAGCACACTACACCAATGATTATGGTTGATAGCAACAATTAAACTCTAGCATGTGCAATCATCATACACTTCCCTTTACTTACGTCATTCTTCAAAAATATTCAAACAAAGACAATATGCTCACAACAATCCTAGCCTCAAAAATCGACTCAATATCACAATGCACTCATGACGTGAACAACCAACATCCTAGAGAAGTCTAATAATGTTACTTATCCTTCGTGAAACCATGTGCCCTCGCAACCAAGGCAAGAGAGTAAGTTAAATCTACACATTCGAATCTCATGATCAAATATATCAAAGAAAATCGCCCGCCCTCACAAAAGAAGTCACATGAATGTAATTGGTACCATAGGCTTGCCCTTAATGTAAATCTCTACTGATGTAGGCTCGCTCGATCTAAAATCAATTAGGACTTTTTCATGGTTGTAATGTGGGCTAAGGGACGGATAGGATATTGATAATAGGTGAATTTGACTATGATCACGCCCTAAATAATCACATTTTCATGTTGTTTTGATTATATATATGATGACAAAATGCTCTTAGTAGTGTCTTTTATGAATTGTAGGTACAAAATGGGTAAAGAAGGCTAA
>MU777082.1:6879-28896 GCA_026770625.1 Nicotiana glauca | reverse complement strand
ACACAGTTTTAGTTTATACAGAAACTCAACATTGATACAAAAAGTATTGGGAAGCTGGTTCTGAGAAGTGAGCAGTTTTAGAGATAGCAGTTGTTAGGTTAACTCTCTGTGGATTCGACCCTGAGCGTAATACTTGGGTTTTATTTGCAACGTCCGCAGAATCCTATTTAGAGGATACACTTTGGGCGTGATCAGATATATTTAGGAATAGTGACTAACCCTCCTAAGCACTTTAACACACCACATAATCAACTTTAAGCGCAAATTCTTCAATCCACTTCACTTTCACACACAATATCACCCCAAAAATGCTCCATTCTTCTTTAAGCACTACATTAATTCATACCCACTAGCAGGAACAAGACAATAATGTATTCATCTCTATTTTTTTCAGATTTTTTTTAATTTTCGCTAGTGGTGTATTATTTTTAAAAAAAAATAAGTGCACCCTTCTTTCTTTCATTGGTTCCACTCAAAAGCCACCCCACACTTAGTTCCTTCTTACTTCTTTTAGCGCACATTTTTCAATTAAAGTGCTTTAAGAGCAAAAGGGATCAAAACAATATCAATTAAGAATAAAAAGGGTATAGGCTTGTAATGTGGGTACCAAATAAAATTCTATAGGCTCAAAAGGGTTGACTAGGGATAATTTTTATTTGTGATAAGCAATAAAGCTAAAAAAAAAAAAAATCAAAGAAAGCCTAAAATTACTTTTCAAACCGAACATCACCTAAAATTTCGCTTCAATCACATACCGAGCAAGTTCTAGACACGAGTACAATACATGGACTACATAAAAACCTCACCACACATGGCACATGACTCACTAAGGACGATCTCATTCCGACTCTCAACAATTGCAAGTATTCACGGAGCCACAAGATATTAAGCATGAAGCACAAAGTAAACATAAGTCAAGAAAACGAGACATAGGCGTCACAAAATATGCTATCCATGTAAGCAAGGCATCATCAATAATTTCAAATCATAGAGAAGATACTACACATGCTAAAGTCTAAATATGCTACTATCAAACAAGTCAAGGGCTCCTAGGTTCATCATTCTTCCTCCATTTTGTTCCCTAAATTCTAATCTATTCTAAAAATAAATAAAAAATACTACTACCCGGTTCAAACTACATCTCATGGAAAAGAACCGATGTACAAAGAAAAACCACGGGGGATTATTACTACCTAAAGAAAGCTAAAAGACATTTTTTGTGTTTTTTTTTGTATAGACTTTAATCCCTCAAGAAAACTGTCTAGGAGATCCATCGTCGGGAAAAGTCCCAATATATTTTTTTTCATTTATCTAAAAAAATATTCAATTAAACTAACATAACTAAAATAACATAGAAAGTCACTCAGACAATCTCCTCACCCCACACTTAAAATTGTACAATGTCCTCAATGCACACTATAAATAATAAGGGGGTAAAAGAGACTCTCTGGTAGGCCACAGGCCGAAGAATTAGCAGCTCACGGGATACTCAGACTTCTCCCACGTATGATCCCTTGTACTGGTACCTCACACTCAGTTTCAAACACATGCTCGCTTTTGCACATGCCTATTGGCTTTGAATCCATGCTCCAACTCCTACAAAACACAAAAACAATACTACGAAAAATAACACAATTAAAAAAAAAGCAAAAGTAAAAAATAAAATAAAATTGGGTTACCTCCCAACAAGCGCTTGATTTAACGTCGCGTCACGACGCCAACACTTTCATTACTTTTCCTTCCACTTTGAGTATATAAATTGTGCCCTCAATTTTGCATCATCCTTTGTATCATGTTCCTGGGGCGGTGGTGTTAAAATAAGGAAACCAAGTAATAGGTATCGCATCTTGCGCTTCTTGGCCTTTAAGTGAGGAATGTCGTTTTGTCTCTTTGGTGTGACAAATTTCAGAATATAAACACTTTGTTCCTCATCTATTGAATCCTCCATATGCTCGAATGGATCAATTTTCATGTCGCCAACCAAACACAATGTTGAAAGGTGTTTAGAATGAGGTCCAATACGCTCTAACTCTAAAATTGCATTACTTTTGACATCCTCAATTTTGCACTCTTCGTCAACCTTGGCAACATCAACAAAAGCATGGTCTAATGATTGGTATTCTCGTTTTAGTTCCTCAATTTGGCCTAGAAGATCTTTTTTAGCTTCACACAACTCATCACTAAATTATTGGGAGTTACACGCATCAACTTTTGCACTCAATTGAGCCTCTAAGTCGTGAATAGAACTTCCAAATTGATTGATCTCTTGTCCCAGTTCAGCTCTTCCTTCTATAAATTGTTGCATCTCATTCATAATTTTCTCACGGAAACCTCCATATTTCTCTAATACTTTTCCGTGCATATCAAGAATGCGAACATCGTGTTCTACATTATCCCATTTGTTACTTCTGTCAAACTCACAAGAATTATTAGAATCAACATAAGAAGGGATTGGAGTATGATAACAACACTTAGGACAATTATTCCAATTTTCATCACAAATAGTATACGATGAAGATGGTGCACACAACTCGGTATTGGGAATATTTTTATAATATTGCCACAAGTGAGGTCCTTTACAATATGGACAAGGATCACAAAAGCAAGAATACTTATTATCCCACCACTTTTCGTTCAAAGATGCCATGAAGAAAACTATAATACTAATTACACTAAACTAAAATTAAAAACTTAAATAGATAAAAAGTAAAAATCTAATCTAGTACAATAGTTAATTTCTAAGTCATCGGCAACTGCGCTAAAAACTTGTTGCTCCCAAAAGCACACGCAAGTATACGTGGTCGACAAGTAATATAGGATTGTAAGTCCAGATATCGTACCCACAGGGACTTGTGATTAACTATCAACTAAATTAAACCAAACAATTTATCTATTCAAGCTATTCCTAAAGTATAAATATTTAATTAAAGATAATTTAGAGTAGTAAATAAAGAAACAAAGCTGCGAATTATAGAGACGAATTCAATGTGAGTGAATATTCTAGAGCTATGGGTTAGCTAACAATCCTGTTGAGTTTTCCACTTAAATTGTCTAATTAATTTATCTAGTTTATTGATTGGCGGGGTTAATATTACTCGTAGCCTTCTCCCGAAGTACAACTTGCCTATTCAAGCTAACCTAACGCCTATATTCCTATGGAATTAGGATTAACAAGAACGCATTTATAATTTCCGTATAATAACCAAGCAAGGCGATTAGGTATATTCCTATCCTAACCGCAAATTCGCTCCCCCTAAGAGTTAAGATCTTACTCTACTCAATCTTATATGCAATCTAGAATTTCCTCTCCCGAGTTCAATCCTAGATTCATAGATAGTATTCAATTGGTGATCAAGCAATCAAATAATTACGCGCAAGATTGAATAAATAAATCAATATTGATAAATAATAAGAACAATTCAAGCTTCAACTACAACGTTCATGTAGCACCCAAAATTATAGAATAAATAAACTATGAAATTAAAGGAAGAGAAGAGAAGAAAAACTAGTTAGAGGCCTCCTCCAAGCATGGTGTGTGTTTCTCTACGTGAATTCTCCTTCAAGGTATGTTAGATATCCCTAAAGTGGCGTCCTCCCATGTATATATACCAAGTAGGGTTGGGCCCAAACAATTATACCTTCTCCAATATGAAAAAGGACACTTTTCCCGGGTGACTAGCGCGACTTCGCGCATCCTTCGCGCGTTTCTTCGCGCGTTTTTCTTGGCATTCTGCCTGAGCTTCTTAGGATGCGCGAACTCGCGCGTACTTCTCGAATCTGTTCCGTTCTGAATTCGGAAACACGTAACACATAAAAGTTGTAGATCTTTGAGTTAGCTTTCCAACCATATATTGTAGAGCTAAAATGGAGTTCTGAGCAAAACGTTATGTCTATTTTACTAGGCAGTGCACAATATACCTACTGGAGTCTTTGTTTGCTCTAACTATCATCCGTTGACCCCCAAACACGATCCCGACTTGTATCCTTGGGATTTTACTCAGATTTCAAAGTTCCAAATCACTTGAATTCATCCCATAACATCTTTATAGCTCGGAATCACTCCTACAAGGCATAAAATACACCATTAGTGCAAAACACTAGCGATTAAAGCTCAAACTCAATTAAAGTGCAGTAAATTAGAGTGTAATAATCGACTAAAATACGCCATTATAGCCTATCATCAGCGTTCGCGCAACTTCAGCCTAATCTTTCTTAATAACAATAATCAAGCGTTATTAATTGTGGACATTTCGCGTGACATGATTTTTGACGCGCCAAACAAGCGGGTATACGTACGCGTAACCCGTTTCAAGATAATTTTCTTAATTAAAAGCGGGAAAGAAACAAATGCACATAGGTCTCAAAGTCAGTAATCAAATAAGCCAAGTATTATCAAAGCGACCGTGCTAGAACCACGGAACCCGGGAGTCCCTAACACCTTCTTTCGGGTTAACAGAATTCCTTACCCGGATTTCTGGTTCGCAGACTATATTACAGAGTCATTCTTTTCCTCGATTCGGGATTTAAACCGGTGATTTGGGACACCATAAATCTCACAAGTGGCGACTCTGATCTTTAAATAAATAATCCCGTTTCGATTGTCACTTCAAGTTGAAAATAACTCACTTTATTATACCCTTTTTCGGGGTGTAGTAGGAAAAAAGGAGGTGTGACAAATATTCTAGATAAATAAAGTCTGTTAATTACGTAAACAAAAGGCCTCTATTAATACCTTAATTTAAATTAGCAATGCAATTATATTGTTCTTACTCCGTCGTTTTAGGATGATAAAAAGCCGCCAGCAAAATTTGTCATGCATGTATCTACCAGGTGAGAAAGTAGATGCTCACTAAACGTTGCTGTATTATTTTATATTGAAAGAAACATCACATCTAGCTACAAACTCTCATATAATCATTAATAAAATTGAAGATCATAAAAATTAATCCTCAAATCAAACATTACTAGAAATTAATTCTCAAGAGTATTATCGTCATATTTTCACGGGGTCAACAAGCAATGAAGTGATTTTATCTTTATATTCGCCTTGAGTATTTATAAAATCATTTTCCTGGAAACCAATTACCAGTCGTGTAGGATTTATAATTCGTTCGAGGACAAACGTTGTTGGTACTTGAGAAGGGCGGAAGAATTCCGTGTTTATGTCTTTCCATGCATTAGCCATTTCCTTGTCAACCGCAGCATAGGCCTCTTGCTTTGAAACTCCATCTTCTTTCATGTAGCATTCAATGAATGAAGCTACATGTCCTCTTTGTTGCTCAAACTGCACCCAATAGATATATTTCATTATTTTCAGTGTAAAACTATTACATTTACACTTCTTTTTAGCTTAAATAACCTATTATATGTAATAATATTACAACTCTGAGTAGGTTTGATTCATTCAGATCTTGTATAGAGCCTTATAATTTATATATTAAGATGTTGTTTATTTATATTCATGTGAATTTGACATTTTACCACTATTTATTTATCTACCCACCAGTAAGCATAATCACTAGTCTCTAGTGGCGATATTAGAATTTTTCCTAAGGGAGTTCCGATTTGAAAGAAAAAAAAATTCTCAAATAAAAAATATTCAATATATGTTAATACATCTAAAATCTAATATTGTACTTACATACACAGTATAATATTTCGACCAAATTAACTACCCTTGATAAAAGGTGGGTTAACCCCTGCCAGCCTCCACCCACAACCAACACTGCCAGACCACTAACCACCGCACAACATAACCAATACCATCAATCTCATCTAGTGCCAATTACTACCACCACCACTCCCACTAATATTGTCGATGGAGCAATCATCTCCATCAACTACTATCAGCTACCATGCACCTTTATTGTCAGCTACAACTACCTATATCACCGCTATTTGAATATGTATTCAGATTCAGACACGCATCTTACCGTTAAGGAGGAAAAAAGAGGCCTAAATATAATGTAAATTAATTTGTAGTACTTACATTATGTCCAATAATGTCATCCTTTAATCTGCTTATTACTCCTGAAGCTCGAAGAATCAAAGGATCATTTATCACCCATTCTAAAGTTTCTTTGGTTATAAGTTCCTCCAAACCAACCAAAGAAGTTACTGCCATCAACATAATGCCAATGCTTACACTTCCGTTGTCCAAATACTCGTCACATTTTGGAATATAGCCAGCATTTAACCATTGGGCTTCCTTGAAATATACACTTTTTCATCTAAGAAGAAATAATAATCCAAAACATTAACCTTAAATGTTTTCTTCCTCACCAACTTTTTTTAATTCCTTGTAACTTATTTTCAAAGATTAATGAGACTGAGTTATTAAGCAAGCTTACCTCAAATTTTGCATAGTAAACACGGTCTGCTTTACCTTCTTTTGCCAATTATTGTTCCATTTCATTGAAAAAATCTATTAAGACTTGATAGCCAGGTCTCAAATTGGGCGGTGCTGAATCCATGGCACTAATATCGCATCTGCACATTAAGGTTTTATCAAAATGGCTAGTTAATGTTTACGACTACAACATATCATTTCTGAATATAATTAACATGTATTTGATACACTTCATCTATTTCATTTTATGGGAGACCATTACTAATAAGACAGTTAAAAGAGAACTTTTTTGGACCATGATTGTTTCGAATCACTAGGGGTGTAAAATGGGAGGGTTAGGCCGATTTTGGGCTGGTCAAAATAGGTTGAGTCAAAATGTGTGGGTCATTGACTCGCTCAAAAGTTACTTGAGTTGAGATGTGTTGGGTTAAGATGAGCTAAAATTTCAATCCTAGTCTTACACACCCAACTCTTACCAAACTTTAATTAATATGTGTTGTTTTCTTATGAATTGTATAATTACTAAATAATTAAGTTTTTTTTCTTTTGTTATGGTCATATAAAATATAAAAAAAAAAAAAAAATTCTAAAATGTTTTGGCAAAGTTACTCATGGATCAATTTGAACAATAAATCAGTCTAACTTTTAATGGGTTGGGTCAAAATGGATTGAGTTTAATAAATAGACGGGTCAATAACCATCCTACGAATCACAAACAATTGTGACTTTATAAATGTAGCGTTTAAATATATGAATTTTGTTTCAGAAAAAACATGAAGAATATTAAGTAGTTCGATTTTCGTTGTCGAATTCCTCCACATAAAATAGAGCGGAGGGAATAACATTCTTTTTCTACTCAATAATGAGGCAACAACAAGGGTTAAATTAGTTTATACTTTACCTCTCTATCGCATTTGTGAAAGCCACAATTTCGTCAAAGGTTGCATGAGCATCAAAAGTATCATCAACTATGGTTATGATATTGATTAATTTTCCTAGAAGTTCTCTCGTACGACTATATTGAGGCTCAAATAACACTCCCACCGCCCCATAGTAACACTCCACCAATCTGTCTCTTGCATATGGAAAGTTGTTTGCATAATCAAGATCTTTCCACCAGTACCTGTAGTGCAAAAGTATTAGTGATCAGAAAAACTTTGTATCTCATTACATCCGAAAAATACGATATTCATGTCATATTAAAGAGATTAAGACTAATGAGTACCTTGTAAGCTCGTAAAGCTCACTTTGGTACACCTTTTGCACAATGTTAAAATCCAATTTTGCAAATTTCAAAAGCAAATCATTATGTGATTCATTGTTCTCATACATACACATGTATTTCTTTGCTCCCAACCTTGGTTGATTTGTATAAAGGGGCTGGCTTAAGGCTGCACTAACTTGGGCGTTAAGTGATGAGTTGCTCAATTTAGGGCCCATTGATTCCAAATTAGTGAGTGTAAAACTCAGAGCTTGTTCTAGTATTTCTTCCCCATGTACGCTTAGATGTGCTGCTTCATATAAACTTAATAATCCTTGTACATCTTTTGTAAGAGTTTCCTTGAACCTTCCATCTTTGTTAATGAATTTCTTGAACACATCTGATTTAACATCATGGTAATTAATTAATATTAGATATATTAACTAGTTGTAACAAGAACGGAGTTAGAAGGTTACGTACCAGAAGATATATGTAATGCCTTTGTTGTCTTAGTAGTCGAAAACGAAGAGTAGCAACACAAAGGTTGTCATCTTCATTTTCACTCTGTTGGGACGCATCAAAGATGTTCTTAATGAATGTTTGAATCTCATTTTTGAAATGATATGCAACTCCCAATCGCTGGATTATATCAATCAATTCAAGTTTTTGTGTACTATTATCAGGTGTTTCCACTAACATTTGCCTGACTTTTTCTTTCAATTCTTCAAATTAAACTTTTTCTTCACTACTAATTTCCTGCACCAAAAGTTAAGCGTTACGTTATATTTTGACCATCTATGACAATATCTCTATATAACAGTCATTTATTATAAAATTTAAGTTTTTTATGGAATCAATTTTCATATTATGTTATAATATAATTCTCTATAACATTACTTTGTTATAACGGCCAAAAAAATTCGGTTGTTATGGAGAGATTTGATTGTATTCATTACGTTAAAGGGTTCGTTTATTGATAAGATTCAAAAATTAATAACCTAAACATAAAATTTTCCATAAAATAATTATAGTTTAAGCACATAAAGATTATAAAGCATGCATATATATGAGTATGTAGTATATATCATACTGTGAGTTGAGGAGTGTAGGAGAGGAAATAGTCTCCCCAGACACTTGAGTGAAAATTTGCCAATGGACGTTCAGTATTAGTAGTACTGCTACTACTATTGCTGGAAGTATTATCAACCATTGCTGCCCTCATCTTCAAATGACTCATATTTTTCTGACTTCCTATAGAACTGGCGTATGAATATGTGTGTTTTAGTGTGAGTTTAGAGTTATTGTTGGGGAGAAAATTATGAGAACAACCCCAAAAAATTGATTGAATATTTCCCAAGTGACAATAGCTGATTGAAAAAGCAACCATTGTATAATTAAACTTGTGAGATTTACTGCTTGTATGGTGAAAGTATTTATAGTACAAATTGAGATGAGTGAAGTGAATTTTTCATGTGCAAATAGGAGGTTAGGTAAAGATGTATGAAGTTTAGACATAAATATTTTCGACTATGGCAGTTAAAACTTCTGTTTTTATGTCTGAATATATATTAACTTGAGTCGTGCTGGACGCTATCATAAGAAATTATTTAGACAATATGAAATGTTTTTTTACATTAAATAAGAGTACTACCTCTATTTAAGAAGATATAGGAATAACAAATAAGAATAAGTAGAAGAAATGAGGGAGCAGTAAACAAAGTGAAAGATAGACAAAAGAAAAGTAACTTTGGCTAATGATGAGTTTTTCTTAGTTTTTGGATTGGATTGAAATATTACTATTTATAAGAGCTTTTGGAAGTTTTTGGATTGTAATATTTGCATGGAAGAAATTGTCCACTTGTTTAAGGTGTGAAACATTTGGCCTTAAGGCTTCATGCAAGAAGCCACTTAATTGGTTTACAAAACCACTTGTGACATACATTGATGCCAATTATAAAATATCTTTTGAAATATATTATTTTTTAGCAACATGGATTGCTTACCATTATATAACGAATATTAAAGATCACTAATTCGACAAAGCTCGTGCTGAGCCCGGGCCCAAAATCAAGGTAATAAAGCTCATTATAATGGTTTTACTTAATCATCTTACTATATTATAAGTGAGAAGCCCCTAAAGCTAAAGTTAAAATACTAAAATGCCCATAAAATTTTGAATCACCAATTAACACCTCCCTTGAATATTGCTCCTGCAATATCTTAGTACCAAAAAAGTAAATTTACCTTTCAATTAACATAAACTTATACCAAAATAAATTAGGTTTATGAGAAGACATAATTCATTTGCCTTCAATGATTTGTAATCTCTAGGTATTCGCTGATTTGATGGTTAACTTTCATTTTTCAAAAATTAATTTCTTCTAAACATGTATCACCATTTAAGAACTAACTTTTACAATTCCATAACCGACCTCAAGAAATAATTAGTATGTCTTTATAAACAAGTATATTAGCGAGCTTAAATACGTTAAACAATGTTGATCTCTTCGTTGCTATATAAATGGCAATAAAAATGGTAATAAATTAAGCTAATAAAGACAATATTGAAGAATTATAAATTGGTATGTTAATTTTTGTATGTAGATAGAGATTCTATCAAGCATCCGCTTTTGAGTGGTCCGATTCTGCTACATTATTAACAACAATCCTCTATGATAATCTTTTCATGTATTTTTTAAATTGAAAGCCATCTTAGGTGGGTCTTCTTAGTTTGATGAATGGTGTTTTCAGAAAGAAATGGAAAATCATCCTAGAAGATGTCCAGTAAGTTTTTACTCCATAATTTTTTTTTTTAAAAAAGTTGTGCCACACATCTTTATTCTAAAAAAGAAAAGGTTGAGAAAAAGACTAAATATAGTGTTTTTCTGCGGGCAGGAACGGATGTGTGATTTTGTTTTTATGCCATATATGGAGATTTTGTAAAGCCAGGAATTTGTGAGATCATTTTGTTTACGTACTTTCTTTTAGTTTAATCATTTGGTATTTAAAATTTACTGACACAATGTAACACTACCGAAATTACACACTATATAATAAGAACTGAAACACTGATTACAACCTTGATATATCAATTATAACACTTAAATTACTATAATGAAGCTAAGTAACTAAGAATAGAGATAAGAATGGGGATGAGAAGTAGAACTCAGAGAAAGGAGATGAGAAGCAGAGTTTTGAGCCGAAGCTTCAACATAATTCGTATGCCTTTCGCTACCCCACTTTGTGCTATTTATTAATCTCCCCATCTCACGTGCTCCAGAGGGGTAAACTTGTCCAATAGGTTCATAACAATACCCCGTCCTCAAAAAGAACCCTGTCATCAAGGTTCAAGTAGAGCAACATTGAAATCTTAGCATCGCCCCTTGTGTCTGATCTCTTTTGCTTGGAATTGAATTCTAAATTCAGAAGTCCACTTGGGTCAAACGGAAATCGAGGCAAATGCACAGTAATTCTCGACATATTTTTGTCTAGCTTAGCACAATGAAGTTGGTTGTGTACTTGCACCTCTTGATGCAGGGATTAATTACTTGTGTTCCAACCAATTGATTGTGACTTTGCTATCTCTCCAACAGTGGCCACATCTTGTTGGCCTGAAGACCTCCCTACATTAGCCTTCTCTTGAAGCTGCTGAATAATATTGTTGCCCGTAAATCTTGTATAATACTTTGTCACCTTAAAGCCCTTAGCACCTGTACTCCTTATACTTTGCAACATACTAGCCTTGCCAAGCCACTTCTCAACCATATCCATATACTCCGGTTCAAATCTAAAAGTAGCAAATGCACGTCTTGAATAGAATGGACTGACACTATAATCCCTTCTTCCTAACATTACATTGCTCTCAGTAGACAATACTAATAGCAGAACAATGTGTCTTTTTCTCCAAGGCAATATAGATCCCAGTAATAGTTGTGCCTCTGAGGTCTCTGTATGAACATATAGATTCATGGTCTTGGAATTGATTACTGGACCCCATACACAATTAAGAAGCACGATTCCACCAAGACTAACAATATACATAGTAGCACCGGAAACAAGTGGAAACTGGTGAAACTTTATAGCTCCATGATTACTCAAAATATTTTGAGTTGATACTTTTATTATTAGAAAATGATAGACTAACTGCAACTTGTCACATATAAAAGCAACTTCAAGATTTGGATTCCAGATTTGGTGTTCTTCACATAACCTTGTATAGCACCATAAGTGACTTCCATAATATCCATTCTTTTTCATACCATTCCCAACCACCCACATAGAATCAGAAATTCTTGGAAGATGCAATTGGAAGGTCGCTACAGTAATACTCTCATAATAAAGAAAGCAAGAATGAGCAAGGGCTTTAATCAAGAAAGAATCAATTGCACACCAAGAGTGACGGGAAGAGGAAACCATCAGGAAGTTTTTCAAGGTCTTCTTTTTAAAATGAAACAGGAGCTCATCTAGCTTGTGATTAATATAAGGTATTGTAGGAAGTTCAAATAGAACATAAAAATATACATCTTCATCAACGAAGATGCCCCTTAACCATCGAAGATTTCTGGCCATTCCTAGCTTCTCATCCTCCTTAATATCTTGTGCATTTTTCTGAAGATTAATAAAAAATGACTACACCCTGACCATTAGCTGAATATAAGCAGCATTGTTATTTCTTTTATTATCAGCCAAGGAACCCTTTGCTGGTAGGCCAAGTGGCCATTCACCATAAGCTACTTGCTCGTCTAACGCAACAACATCATCAATATCTATTTGGAAACCATGATTTGTAATCCCTATGAGAACATTTGAGCCCACACTATTTGTTATTACCCATCTGCATACAATTGCAATATATTGCAACGGAATGTTCAAGGGCACAATGCAAGCATTCCACTGGATAAACGACATGCACTTATCAGGCTTCAAGCTGCCCAATGCATCATAGAATACAAAATTTCTTGTAGCGCCAACATATGTGGAAGGCAAACTGGAGCCAGGATCAAAGGGAAAGTCTAATCCAGAGTGATCAAGTGGAAATTGATGCAAAGTGAATAAAAGTTGAGCACAACCGAGTTTACACAAGTAATCAAGTATACCTCTAGTGATAAGTTGGTTGTGTCGGCAAGCGAAAAGCATACAAGGCACTGTAAGTTGATTATCAAACATGATAAGTTCATTGTAAGCACACTTAACTGCAGAAACTACGTCAAACACTTCATCAAACACCTGGGTTGTTGTAATGACTGAATCATTCTTCACTAAATTTTTAACTTCCATGTTAAATTCCCCGTTGGGTATTTCAGCAAACACCTGGTAGGCATAGCTTCTCGAATAAGCATCTTCTTCGGGATCGTCCACAGGGCTGGAGAGTCCTTTATCCAAATCAAAATTAGCTGTTGATTCTGCAATAACAAGATGTATCGAGACCTCCTCTGACTCACACTTATCGTCCAAAGACACAACCGCGCCCGAGTGCTCTGGAGTGTCAGGGATCTTCTTGGAAGAGGCAGACATCATCTGCTCCATGTTGTCGAGGTGCCTAAGCATACGAGCATTATTGTCCATCATAGCCATTATCAAATCCTGGATGACATTGAGGTGATAGTGGACAATGATAGAAGAGTAGAGATCCATGGAGTCCAAATCAATGAAAGCACCAACGTAACACTACCGAAATTACACACTATATAATAAGAACTGGAACACTGATTACAACCTTGAGATATCAATTATAACACTCAAATTACTATAATGAAACTAAGTAACTAAGAATAGGTAAACTTGTCCAATAGGTTCATAACACACAACTAATCCAAATTACATATTATTGCCATAATTTTTGTATGAGGGAAAGGTCAAATATTTTCTACTTTTTAAACTTCTAATGATTCTGACCGATCTACTTCAAGGCTCCAACAGTTTTATACTCTTTTTGTATTTGTATATATTTGTTTCTTTCATGTGCCTTCCTGTTCTTTTGCACAACTGAACAGGAGTGCCTCTTAGAAAGGAAAATTTAGGCAGTTAAGCATTTTGATTTAAACTTCAAGTAGAAAGCTTTCTTGACTTTTATGCCAAGTAGCATTGAAATTGAATATTCAAAAGTTTTCCCTATTACACCTCTGTAAAATTACAGAAGAATTTAAGCTAAAAGAAATGAAAAGGAAAGAAAAAATTTGAGAAGAGATTTGGTGATATGGATTTGGTTTTTATTTTTTTTCCTTTCATTATTCATCATTTGTTGTTGTCGTCCTTTTACTTGTAAGGAATAGATTTCTATACTTATATATAAATGTCCAAAAAAAAAATTATGTCTAATATTTTACTACACATACATACAAAAAGAGAACAAATTTTTAGAATTTTTTCTCTTTCTTTATGCGCCTTTTTAGAAAAATAAAAAATATAGCAGTACCACTTACATAGATATACAAAAATCAAGTAACCCTAGAATAACTAGAATTTTTTTAAACTAATAGTAAATAATAAAATTGATAAAACTTGAACTTTCATCTATATGGATTTAAAAATTAAAAGGTAACATTTTTTATATTTGGATATTAGAAACGAATTATATTGATAAGAATTTTATTGACCGCGTGGTGGTAGAAATTTTCACTCTTTTCTTCTTTTCCTCTTATTTCTATTTTTCAATGTTAATTTGAATTTATTTGATATTGTTTCTCCTCATTTCGTTTCCCTACTTCTACAGAGGTATTGAGCAAAAGACGAGGCAGAGCATCTAACTCCAACTCCATGCAGAAACGTCAACACTTGAAACATAATATACCGCGGGTGAGTTACAAGAGATTTGACTACTTGTAAGCAACTTATATTATTTTGCAAAAAGTAAAAATGACTTTCATGTTTTGAGATGTAAATTTAATTCCTCCAAGTTATCCAATTATGTTGATTGGTTTATTGGAATTTTTGACGATACAATATTGAAAGTTTCTCAATAAATTGCAGGGATCATATTGAAGTAAGACAAATTGAACTTATAAAAAATACATGTCCTTATGAATACTTGCTTTTACCATAATATTTTTAAAATTAATTTAACTAAATCATTGTGCGCCTTTCTAAAGGGAAGCATTAGGAAGAATTGGGCATTTTGAGAAAATGCAAAGGTATTTTGGTCCCTCTTCAATGTTCAGAATGATGATGTGGACTTGAGAAATCTAACACACTTCCTCACTCTCGATTGTTTCGCCTCTTTGATTGAGTAAGCTAAATAGGACCAATATTTGCTTTTTTTTTAATAATTCTATTTTTTGTCTTTTATTTTATTTTATAACTCAAATATATTTTTAATATAAAATTATGTTTTTTTTTATTTTGTTAATATTGATATGGATTACACGTGCAACGCGCGTGTCCAATAACTAGTAATAATAATAATAATAATGATTTGTGTTACGTTTTTAGGCATAACTTTTTTCAGATCATCGCTTAACCATTTATTATTCATTATGTTTTCTGATCATATCATTAGATAATTTATTAAAAGAAATATTCATAAGAAAGCAAGTGTGCTAAGGAATAAGCAGATATTAAAGGGACAAAGATAACTTGATATTTAATAACATAATTTAAGGTATGCAAAATGATTCTAAATGGACTATAATCATAAATTAAAGAAGATATTTTAATATTTGATGAATTTATGGGCATATAATTTCTAATTAGAGGTAGAAATAAAGAAGATATTTTAATATTTGATGAATTTATGGGCATATAATTTCTAATTAGAGGTAGAAATAAAGAAGATATTTTAATAGATTATTTAGGTATTCATTGATTAACTACTCATAATTTCATATGACCATAGTTTATGCTTGAAAAAATATGGTGATTAAAGTCTAGGTTTAGATGAAAATCAGAAAGACCCAAATTCATTAAAACAAAGTCCAAGAATTAATGTAGTTTTATCATTAACTCATTAATCCTTTATTTTTAAAAGAAAATTTCGCTACCCAACCAATTAAGGATTATATGATTTTTAAAAAATTAAATTGTTTTAAGAATAAAAAAATATCTTGTTTCAATAGCATATGACCATCAACCGTATTAATAAATATGAGATTATAAGTTGATTACTTGATAAGCACCTCTCCCTTTTTTTATGTTCTATCCCCACTTAATTAAGTAAATTGAATAAATTTAAATATTTTTTAATTTTCTTTTCAAGATTCTAATCTATTAATTTTTAAAGAGTTTTGAAATTTATTTTCTATTGTACTAATTTATTTTTCCAAAATAATTTTCTATTAAAAATAACATCGAAGAGATATTTAATTATAATTTTATAATTACTAAGAAAATTTGATCGATAGAGTACTCTCCCAATATCAAATGAGTTCTTCAAGGTTATTGTTATCAGCATTTTAGATTTATCTTTGTGCATAATTATTCATCATCATTCACAACTTTTCAAGCATTATTGAAGGGCTCAAAGTTTAATATATTTACCAAATTAAATATAGGAACCTAAGTAAAAAAGAAATAAAGTAAGGGCAAAAAACTTATGGTACATACTTCACCCGCAAAAAGTTAGGTTAAGGAGCTATGTATTATCAAAAAGGATTTAAAAGTATCTTAATTTATTGGAAACATACTTTGGTATATGAAGTAATAAATAGCAAATACAAGGACATATTTAAAAGAGTAAACCCTTTTGGTTGGTAAACTAACAAGATAGTTACAATGTAACTAAGGACTACAAAATTTTTATATTGTCCCTTATATATAGTAAATAATTTTCTATTAAAAATAATACCGAAGAGATATTTAATTATAATTTTAGAATTACTAAGAAAATTTGATCGATAGAGTACTCTCCCAATTTCAAATGAGTTCTTCAAGGTTATTGTTATCAGCATTTTAGATTTATCTTTGTGCATAATTATTCATCATCATTCACAACTTTTCAAGCATTATAGAAGGGCTCAAAGTTTAATATATTTATCAAATTAAATAAAGGAACCTAAGTAAAAAAAAAAATAAAGTTGGGGCAAAAAGCTTATGGTACATACTTCACCTGCAAAAAGCTAGGTTAAAGAGCTATGTATTACCAAAAAGGATTTGAAAGTATCTTAATTTATTGGAAAAATATTTTGGTATATGAAGTAATAAATAGTAAATACAAGGACATATTTTAAAGAGCAAACCCTTTTGGTTGGTAAACTAACAAGATAGTCACAATGTAACTAAGGACTATAAAATTTTTACATTGTCCCTTATATATAGTAGTAATATATGCATATGTTTAGCCAATGAATTTAACTAATATTTGCCATTGATGGAAACTTTTACTTATACAATTTAAAGTTGTTCCTTTTACTTTTCTGATATTGAAACGTAGAATTCATTAGGATAGAAATGTCACAAGTCTCGACATCATCAAATGAAAATCTAAGTTTCTAGCCATATACAAATTCTGAAAGTTACGAATTACTATTGTATTAGTAAAAATTAGACTCGCCATGTGGATCTTTTAAACGGCGATACATGTCGGCAAAGTTTGAAGAAAAGTGAAGAATGACATGTAAAGATGATATGTGAAACACCCCCGGGACTAAACATACTCGTACTGTGCTTGTTAGCCTAGGAACTTATCATCATGAAATACCCCGGATCAGGTGTAGGAGAATATCTCATAGTTACAAATGAGGAAGGAATCAATTAATCCCAGATTATATGGGATTTACCATCATTACACCATCACTTACAAATCAATTATTAATAAATGCAATAAATGATTGTAATGGTCGGAATAAGGTAATCAATTACAAGATTGACTCAACATGCACGAGATTGACTCAATAGGCACGGGATTGACTCATCAGTTACAGAATTAACTCACCAGTTATGGAATTAACTCATCAATTACGGAATTAACTCATCAATTACGGAATTAACTCATCAGTTACGGAATTCCAGCATTTACACATCTGTTACAAGTCTTCCAAAAGTAATAGATGGATTGCGTAAATTCTCATAATGGACCCATAATTCAAGGAGACTAGTTATTTAGATTTAGCCCTATAAAGAGACATACTTTTACCACCATCAGGGGAATCTAATTTTCTTCTCTATAATTCTATACATTGTAATTCATAGCATCTTGCACCCAAGTTAGCCATAGTTCGGCCCATTAAGCTCTGTTCGACTCATTATCCTATCAAGGATCATTCAATAAGAATTCTTTCCTCTATGCTTTATTTTTATTATATTATCTGTCATTGAATTTATTTATCACTTCTCTATCACGTTGTACTAACGAAATTTTATATCTTTCGGATTGAATCGGTTGCTTGTGGCCCATCATATAAAATTATTACTTTGACCTTAAATATTATTTTTTGGGTTAAATAGTTTGGTTCCATTACCAAAAACTCAAGCAAATTTGCTATTCATCCAAAGATAGTAATAATTTTTGTTAATATTCACTTGTTTTCAGTTTAAACCTTCATCATGGCTGAAATTTACCAATCAACACAGTTGAGGATAACCAAGTTGGAGATGGCTTTACCATGCAAAATAAAAAGGAAAGAATAGCCATGATAATTGTGACGACCCAAAGGGTCATCACCTATTTTTAGTTAATTATGTGCTTCCGAGACCTTGAAAATCTCATTTAGAATCAACTCAATTTGCATGCACAGTCCGGACGCGTAGCCGGAAAGCTTAAATATAAAATTCTGTAAAAAAATGCTAAGTTTTGATATTAAAATGAATAAATTTGACTTTGGTCAATATTTTGGGTAAACAGACCCGGACCCATGATTTGACGGTTCTGGAGGGTCCGTAGGAAAATATGAGACTCGAGCGTATGACCGGAATCGA
The DNA here is from genome assembly GCA_026770625.1 of Nicotiana glauca. Classification (NCBI taxonomy): domain Eukaryota; kingdom Viridiplantae; phylum Streptophyta; class Magnoliopsida; order Solanales; family Solanaceae; genus Nicotiana; species Nicotiana glauca. Next base: position 10,498 of record MU777082.1, on the reverse strand, counting down.
ATTCCGAGGTCCCGAGCCCGAAAAATAAATTTTTAAAAGTAATTATTTTCTGAAATTGTTAAGAAAAAATTGAAATGATATTTCATTAGAACGTATTGGTATCAGGCCTATATTTTGGTTCCGGCGCCCGATACAGGTCTTATATATGAATTAAGATGTTTCTGTAAAATTTGGTTAAAAACGGACGTCGTTTGACATGATTCGGATTCGAATTTCTAAATTTGAAACTTGATGAAGTTTGAGGGAAAAATTCTTTATTTTGAGGTTTGATTCGTTATTTTTGAGGTTATTTTGGTGATTTGATCGCGCAGATAAGTTCGTATGATGCTGTTGAGCTAGTACATAAGTTTGGTTAGGAGCCCCGAGGACTCCAGTGTGTTTCGGAAGGTTTTAGACTTATAAAAGTTGTAGGTTTTTCCAGTTTCTGGTGTTCTAATAATTCCTTCTTCGCGTTCGCGGGAGGACCCTCGCGAACGCGATGTGTTAATCTTTCTGAAGGAAAATTCCTTCTATGCGAACGCGTAAACCAGGTCGCGAACGCGAAGCATTGGGGGAGGGGGGATCTCCCTTCGCGAACGCGGACCTGGAATCGCGAATGCAAAGAGATCCGACTTGGGAGCAGTTCACGCAGCTATTTTTGGAGAAGTTTCTCCATGTCACTCAGAGAGGGATATTAGAGGTGGAGGTAGGGATGCTAGAGGTAGAGGTAAAGGTATTAGAGGTGGAGGTGCAGGTACTGTTCTGGTTTGTGGTAGAGAAGCTTCGGTTTTATTTTGCGCCGTATCTGGTTATGCCTAGTGATTCTATTATGGTGGATCGTGTCCATTGTTCATGTATAGTGGTTATTAGAGGTCTTGAGACTCGTGTAGTTTTTGCTTTTTCCGGACGTGGATGATCTCGGTGTTATATTGGGGATAGACTGGTTATCACCTTACCACGCTATCTTGGATTTCCATGATAAGACTGTGACCTTAGCTTTACCGGGTATGTCTCATTTAGAGTGGAGAGGAACTCCTGGTTATTCTACCCGCAGTGTTATCTCGTATGTGAAGGCTCGGCGTATGGGCGAGAAGGGGTGTTTGGCATATTTGGCGTATGTTTGCGATAATAGTGCTGAGGTTCTCTCTATTGATTCTGTGCCCGTTGTTCGTGAGTTTCCTGAGGTATTCCCTTCAAACCTGCGCGGGATGCCACCCGACAGGGATATTAGTTTCTGCATTGATTTGGCTCCGGGCACTCAGGCCATTTCTCTTCCGCCATATCGTATGGCCCTACCGGAGTTGAAATAGTTAAAGGACCAGTTGCAGGATTTGCTTGAGAAGGGTTCTATTAGACCTAGTATTTCTCCTTGGGGTGCGGCGGTGTTATTTGTCAAGAAGAAGGATGGGTCAATGAGAATGTGTATTGATTACCGGCAATTGAACAAGGTAACAATCAAGAATAAGTATCCACTGCTGAGGATTGATGATTTGTTCGATCAGCTTCAGGGTGCCAAGATATTTTCCAAGATTGACTTGAGATCTGGCTACCATCAGTTGAGGATTAGGGCACCCTATGTTCCTAAGACAGCTTTCCGCACTCGGTACGCACATTATGAGTTTTTGGTTATGTCATTCGGGTTGACAAATGCCCCAGCAGCTTTTATGGATTTGATGAACCGAGTGTTCAGGCCTTATTTGGACTCATTCGTGATAGTCTTCATTGATGATATATTGATATATTCCCGTAGCCAAGAGGAGCACGAGCAGCACCTAGAGTGGTTCTTCAAACTCTGAGGGATAATCAGTTATATGCCAAGTTCTCCAAGTGTGAGTTCTGGCTGAGTTCAGTTGCATTTCTGGGTCATGTTGTATCAGCAGGGGGTATTCAGGTGGACCCGACGAAAATTGAGGCAGTCGAGAACTGGCCTAGACCAGCATCAGCTACAGAGATTCGGAGTTTCTTGGGATTGGCAGGCTACTACCGTCAGTTCGTGGAGGGGTTTTCATCTATTGCAGCCCCGATGACCAGGTTGACCCTGAAGGGTTCCTAGTTCAGATGGTCGTATGAGTGTGAGGCAAGCTTTTAGAAGCTCAAGATAACTTTGACTACGGCACAGGTGTTGGTTTTGCCCACAGGTTCAGGGCCTTATACAGTCTATTATGATGCTTCTCGTATTGGGCTTGGTGCAGTGTTGATGCAGGATGGCAAGATCATTGCCTATGCTTCATGACAGTTAAAGATTCATGAGAAGAACTATCCAGTTCATGATTTGGAGTTGGCAACCATAGTTCACACATTGAAGATTTGGATGCATTATCTATATGGCGTGGCATTTGAGTTGTTCACTGATCACAAGAGTCTTCAGTACTTGTTCAAGCTAAAGGAGTTGAAGTTGAGGCAGGGAAGGTGGTTGGAGTTGTTGAAAGATTATGATATCACTATCTTATATCACCCGGGAAAGGCCAATGTGGTGGCTGATGCTTTGAGTAGGAAGTCAGCAATATGGGCAGTCTTGCTTATATTCCGGTCGGTGAGAGGCCGCTTGCTTTGGATGTTCAGGCTTTGGCCAATCAGTTTATGAGACTGGATATTTCTGAGCCCAGTCATGTGTTGGCTTGTACGGTCGCCCGTTCTTCATTATTGGAGCGTATCCATGATCGGCACTATGATGATCCCCATTTGTGTGTCCTTAGAGACATGGTGCAGCGCGGAGGTGCCAGGCAGGTTACTTTAGATGATGATGGAGTTTTGAGATTGCAGGGTCGAGTTTGTGTGCCTAATGTGGATGGGCTCCGAGAGTTTATTTTAGAGGAGGCCCATAGTTCCTGGTACTCTATTCATTCGGGCGCCGTGAAGATGTATCAGGACTTGCGGTAGCATTACTAGTAGCGTAGAATGAAGAAGGATATCGTTGCATATGTGGCTCGGCGTTTGAATTGTCAGCAGGTTAAGTATGAGCATCAGAGGCTCGGTGATTTATTTCAGAGGATTGAGCTTCCCGAGTGGAAGTGGAAGCGGATCACTATGGACTTCGTTACTGGGCTTCCGCAGAATCGGAAGAAGTTCGACGCAGTATGGGTCATTGTTGATAGGCTGACCAAGTTAACATATTTCATTCCTGTGGAACTCTCCTATTCTTCTGAGAGGTTGGCTGGGATCTATATTCGGGAGATTGTTCGCCTTCATGGTGTGCCCGTATCTATCATTTCAAATGGGGGTACGCAGTTTACCTCGCGCTTCTGGAGAGAAGTTCAACGAGAGTTGGGCACACGGGTTGAGTTGAGCATAGCATTTCATCCCCAGACGGACGGTCAGTCCGAGCGGACTATTCAGATCTTAGAGGATATGCTCTGAGATTGTGTTATTGACTTTGGAGGTTTGTGGGATCAGTTTTTGCCCTTAGCAGAGTTTGCCTACAACAACAGCTACCAGTCAAGTATCCAGATAGCTCCTTATGAGGCTTTATATGGCAGGCGGTGTCGGTCTCCGGTTAGATGGTTTGAGCCGGGAGAGGCTCGGCTGTTGGGTACGAATCTGTCACGACCCAAAATCCACTAAGGGTCGTGGTGGCGCCGGACACCGCTGTCAGGCCAGCCAATTAGATTACCGATTTAAAAATCCTTTTTCAATACATAAA